>RJWH01010232.1:0-17939 GCA_004363575.1 Solenodon paradoxus
ATCTGTTCCTCTGCGTGTGCACAGGGCCAGCTCTTTCTTCTCCTCCAGGCTCTGCCAGAAGGACGCCCCCTCAGGAGGCCCTGCCCAAGCATCCGGTCCCTAAGTCTCCCTCTGCTGCTCTCTGTCACTTCACCAGTCAGTTCTGCCCTAACATGATTGCAAATTACAATTTGTTTTGTTTGCTCATTTTGCACTTACTCTCTGGTTACCTGTGATTAGTTGTTAGGCCTGAGATTTTGTCTCTGACCTATCCTACTAATGTTAAATAAGTCATTTTAGAAATTGAGGAGCACGTGAATGACCATGTGGGTTGATGTCAGACACCTAATGGCAGATAAACCTCTTAATTAGGTTTCCGGCTGCTTTTGTCACTCACAGTATCCGTTAGGAGGTGAGGGAAAGTGGTCAAAGCCCACCTGATGGCTTCTTATCGAAATCTGCTGCATCTAAGTTTATGATGATGGCAGGAGATGGCGTTCCCCCAGCCTAGTGCATTCTTTGATGTCACCAGGCTCAGTGAAGGTGGGCTGATTCACAAAGCTGGTGACAGTCCATTTATTAGAGAACAGTTGCCTGCTCTGTCTGTCTGCAGATGACCCCCAAATCACAGCAATGTCTACATTGGGAATGATGCTGAATACATTTCTAGCAAGTCCTGAGGAAGCCAATAGCTACATAAAACATCAGTTAATGAAGGAAATCCTACAATTTGGACAAAGTAAGTAGTATAAGATTTACTAATTTAAAAAAAAGAGTAAAAGCAGGGAAGTCTTTCTCATTCTTTGACCTAGGATAGATTCACAATACTTGATGAAGTTCATCTATTTTCTGGTGAAAACCAGAAGCCGGTTTTCACATAATTCAGGATGTTTCCTGTTGACCAATATGCACTTCCTCCCCCACCCCCTTTTTACTGGGTTGTTGCTGACAGGCTTTTATGTATAGATATGTGTAACTATCTGGATTTAAGACTGAAATCTATCTCCTCTATATGTTTGAGAAATACTGAAGATTTGGTGTTTTTTAGTATCTTCAGAATATGAAAGAATTTTCAAATTGCTTGAATGTGTTCAAGGAACTACAGAAGTGAAGAAGCAGTTTGTTGAATTCACCATCAAGGAAGCAGCAAGGTAAGTGTAAGGGACACCTCTCCAAGTTTTACAGCATTTGGGAATAATGCAGTGCTGAGCTGAGGTGTGGGTAGAAGCCTCACTTTACATTGCTCAAACCCTGGAGCATCCAGGATGACAGATTCTGCATCACACTTATTCTTCCAAAAGTTCAGGGAGAGTTCCATTCTCACTCGTTTGGACCCTCACTGGACACTCCTTGTGTTTGCTAGAATGTCCATGAATGTTCTATCCTCAAGCAGTTTGTCAGCTCCTCTTTCCACTCCTGCAATGCCTCCAACATCATAGGTTCTTTGCATATCTTTTTTTTTTTGGGGGGGGGTACTTCTAAAAACTAGTATTATTTATTATTTCTTTTTTTTGAATTTAAAAAGCATTTATTATTTTTTTGTTCACAATGCTGTATTCATTTTAGGGTATTGAAATAGCATCTTAGTCTATATTTCACACCACACCCACCAACAGAGTTCCAGTACCCTTTACCACCATCTCCCCACTCCTTGTTCCTTCCCTCCCTGCCTCCCACACCTCTGGCAGCCATAATTTTGTGTCCTGTGGGTTTTTTCTAGGGTTTTTCTGTTTATTTGTTTCATTTCAGTATATTTCATACATGAGTTAAACCATCCTGAGTTGGTTTTTCTTTCTGACTTATTTCACTTACCATGATCCCTTCCAGTTCCATCCAAATGGTTGCAAAGGGCACAATTTCTTTTTTTATTAGCTGAGTAGAATTTCATTGAGAATATAGACCACAGCTTCTTTATACAGGCATCTGTTGATGGGCATTCAGGTTGTTTCCATGTCTTGGCTATTGTGAACTGTGCTGCTATGAAGATCGGGGTGCATATACTTTTCTGATTAGAAATTTTCTATCCTCTGGTTATAAGCCGAAGAGTGGGATTGCTGAATCAAATGGTAGATCCATCTTTACTTGTTTGAGGAATCTCCACACTTTTCCAAAGAAGTTGCACCAATTTACATTCCTACCAACAGTGTAGGAGGCTTCTTTTTCTCCACACCCCCTCAACACCTGCTATTTCCACTCTTTTTTATATAGGCCATGCTCACTGGTGTGAGGTAGTATCTTACTGTAGTTTTTGTTTGCATTTCTCTGATGATGAGTGATGTAGAACATTTTTGAATGTCTGTAATCCATCTATATGTCTTCTTTAGATCAGTGTCCATTCAGTACTTTTACCCATATTTTGAGTGGGTCATTTATCTTTTTATTGTTGAGGCGTGTGAACTCTTTATATATTTTGAATAGTAAGCGCTTATCTGATGTATGTTGTATGAACATCTTTCTCATTTTTGTGGGTTGTCTTTTAGTTTTAGTGATGGTTTATTTTGCTGTGCAGAAGCTTTTCACTTTGATGTAGTCCAGTTGCTTAGTTTTACTTTGGCCTCTTTTGCCATAGCTGCTCCTTCCCCAAAGATGTCTTTGAGGTTGAAGTTGTGAAGTGTTTTCCCACATTTTCTTCTAAGTATTTCATGGCTTCTGGTCTTTGATTCATCTTGAATTAACTTTTGTGTATGCCATTAATGAGTGATTTTCTTAATTTTTTTGTCTTTCTACTTTTCCCAGTACCATTTGTTAAGTAGACTTTTCTTACTCCATTGTATCCTCTTGGCACCTTTGTCATAGATTAACTGTTTATATAGCTGCAGCTTTAATTCTGAGCTCTCAATTTGATTCTGCTGATTGGAGTGTCTGGTTTTATTCCAGTATCAGTGTCTTGATGATTCCTCCATTGTTCCTGTTTTCACTTAAAATAGCTTTGGCTATTCAAAGTCTTTTGTGATTCTATACAAACTCTAATATTGTTTGTTCCATTTCCTTGAAAAATTTCCCTGGAATTCTGTTGGGAATTGCATTAAACCCATATATTGCTTTGGGTCAAATTCCATTTTTATTATGTTAATTCTTATAATCCATTAACATGGAATATTTTTCCATGTCTTCGTGTCTTCTATTTCTTTTGTTAAGGTCCTGTAGTTTTCATTGTAGAGGTCTTTCTCCTCCTTTGTTAAGTTTATTCCCAAGTATTTGATCTTTTTTTGCGCTATTGTGAATAGGATTCCTTTTTCCTATTTCATCGTTTGCATATAGGAGTGCTACTGGTTTTCATGTGTTGATTTTATAACCTGCCACTTTTCTGTTTCCATTTAATGCTATTTCTAACAGCTTTTTGGTGGAGTCTTTAGGATTTTCTGGGTATAATATCATGTCATCAGCAAATAATGATAGTTTATTTTCTTCTTTTCCAATTTGGATTCTTTCAATGTCATTTTGTTGCTTTATTTCTCTGATCAAGAACTCCAGAACTATGTTGAAAAGCAGTGTTGAGAATGGGCAACTTTGTCTTGCTCCAGATCTTTAGGAAAGAGCTCTTAGTTTTTCACCATTGATTATGATGTTGGCAGTGGGTTTGTCATATATTACTTTGATTACATTGAGGTATGTGTCTTCTGTTTCTATTTTGATGAGGGTTTTTTTTATCATGAATGAGTGTTGAATTTATAAAATGATTTTTTCTGCATCTATTGAGATGATTGTATGTTTTTTTTATTTTCACTCTGTCAATGTGTTTTATCACACTGACTGATTTGCGTATGTTGAACCATCCTTATATTCCTGGAAGAAATTCCACTTGATTGTGTTGTATAATCTTTTGGATGTACTATTGAATTTTATTTGTTAGGATTTTGTTCAGGATTTTTGAATCTATATTCATTAATGATATTGGTCTGTAGTTTTCTTTTCTGATGCTCCCTTTGTTTAATTTTGGAATCAGGGTGATACTTGGTCTTAGAGAATGAATTTGGAAGTTTTCCCTCCTTTCAACTTTGTGGGAGAGTTTAAGGAGGATGGGGATTAGTTCTTCTTTGAATGTTTGGCAGAATTCACTAGTGGAGCCATCTGAACCTAAACTCTTGTTTAGGAGGATACTTTTAATTACTGCTTCAATTTCTGTGCTTGTGATTGGTCTGTTTAAATTGTCTATGTCTTCCTAGTTCTGTTTTAAAGGTTGTAGGATTTAGAAATCGGTCCTATTCTTCATGATTGATGAATATGTTATCATGTAAGTGTTCATAATAGTCTCTCCTGATCCTTTGTATTTATGTGATGTTGGTTATAATCTCACCTCTTTCATTTCTGATTTTTGTTGTTAGGGTCTTCGCTTTCTTTTTCTTAGTGAGTCTAGTTAGAGATATATCATTTTTGCTTATTATTTCAAAAACCAGCTCTTGGATTCACTGACCATTTGAATGGTCTTTCTTCAATTTCATTTGTTTCTGCTGTAATTTTTTATTGTTTCCTTTCTTCTATTGATTTTTGGTTTTAATTGTTCTTCCCTTTCTAGTTCCCTCAAGTGTGAGGTTATGGAGTTAATTTGAACTCTCTGTTTTTGATGTGTGCTTGCATGGCTATAAACTTTCCTCTCATACCTGCTTTTGCCACATCCCATTTGTTCTGGTAGCTTGTATTTTCATTTTCATTTGTTTCCAGGTAAGTCTTAATTTGATCTTTAATGTCAATGATGATCCAAGGATTATTCAGAAATGTTGTTCAGTCTTCACATCTTTGTGGCTCTTCCAGTTTTGTTCTTTTGGTTCATTTCTAATTTCACCCCTTGTGTTCAGAGAAGATGCTTTCTATAATTTCAGTCTTGCTAAGTTTGCTAAGACTTGCTCTGTGTCCTGGCATATGTTCTATCCATGAGAATGTTCCATGTACAGTTGAAAAGAATCTACATTCTGTTTGTTGGGATAGAACACCCTGTGTTGTTCTGTTAGGATCATATTACCTATTGTTTCAATTAGTACCCTTTATTTCTTTTTTTAAATTTTTCTGCCTGGATGATCTATTGGTATAAGTGGAGTGTTGAAGTCCCCTGTTATTGTTGTGTTACTGTCAGTGTCTACCTTTAGCTCTCTCAGTATTTGTTTTATATATTTAAATGGCCCTGCCTTATATGTTGCCTTATATGTTGATGATAGTTGTTTATTCTGTCTGGATTATCCTCTTGACCATAATGTAGTGTCCATTCTTGCCTCATGATACCATTTTTGTTGGAAGTTTGACTTTTCTGATGTTAGTATTGCAGGCCCTGATTTCCTTTCATCACTGTTGCTTTGATATATTTTTCTGTAGCCCTTAACTTTCAACCTGTGTTTATCTTTGGATCTGATATGAGTTTCTTGTAAGCATAATATCGATGGGTCCTGTTTTATGATAGATCCAGTCACTGTGTATCTTTTGATTGGTGAGTTCAGTACCTTCATGTTTAAGGTGATGACTGAATTGTCAAGCTTTATTACTGTCATTTGAGCCTTTGTTTTCTGTTGGTCTTCCCTATCTGTTGCTTCTTTTCCTATTTGTTTAAACTTGTTTTTCATTTGGATGGTTTTCATTGTCTATTATGTTGGTCTTGTCTACATCCCAGCTATGTCTCTCTTTAGAATTAGGTTTTGTTGGTGTCCCATAGATTGTCTCTAACTGTACTATTCTATAATAATCTTTTACAAACGGATGCCATAACATATTTATATATTTGTACAGTTTCCATGTTTTTCTTTCCCCTTTTAGTGTTTTTTGTTCTCTCCTATTATTCTCATCTTTCTTTCTGCTTTTGCATTCCTGTTTTTCACCATTCTTGAGACTTGGCAAATCTTTTTTTTTTTGTTATCCCTGTTGTAGGGCCTGTTTCAAGATCTCTTGATTGGCAGACTTGGTGATCGGAAAATCCATTAATTTTTGTTTGTCTTTAAAGATCTTTATTTCTCCATTATATTTGAATGATAATTTTGCAGGGTAAATATTCTTGGTTGGTAGTTTTTGCCTTTTAGTGTTTGAAATATGTCGTTCCACTCTCTCCTGGATTATAGGTTTTCTGTTGAGACATCTGATGATAGCTTGATGGGTGTGACTTTGTAGGTTATCTTTTTCTTTCTCCAGCAGCCTTGAGTAGTCTTTCTTTGTTGTTGATTTTTGCTAGTTTTACTATGATGTGTCCTAGATTATAACTATTTACATTTAGCAATTTTGGTGTTCTCTCTGCTTCTTGCACCTCCTTGTTTATTTTTGTAGCAGATGTTGAAAATTCTCTACTAGTCTTTAAATAGGTTTTTTGCTCCTACCTCCCTCTCCTCTTCTTCCAGAACACCTATTATTCTTATGTTTGTTCTTCTCATAGTGCCTGATATTTCTTATAGGGGGTCCTTCATTTTCCCCACTCTTGTTTCTCTTTCCTCTTTCCATGAGGTCACCTCTGTTACCTTGTATTCAATTTTTGATATTCTTTCCCTTGGGAGATTGAATATATTTATTGCACTTTCCATGTTTCCGTGTTTATCTTCAATTCCTTGACTATATCTTTCATCTCTTGCATTTCTGCTAGGACTTTCTTCATGGTTTCAATATGTTCGGTGTAGTATTCCCTTTGATCTGTCACTTCTTTTCTAAGGTGTTCCAATTGCCTTTGGATAGTATGTGTGCCTCCTGCATCTCATTCAGATTTTTTTAACTATTATTTTGAACTCTTTATCTGTTCACTTGTCCCAATTCATATCAGTGAAGTTCTTCTTTGGTGAGTTCCTGGCATCTTCCTCTTTGGGGGCCATTCGTATTGTTTTGGGTGACTTAGATTTTGGCATGACTTTCTTTTCCGCCTTCAATTTAGTCCTGTGATTTTCTTTTTCATTTACTTTAGGTTCCTTCCTCCCTTTATAATGATGTGACAGCTATCAGCCCCTTGATTTCAGTGGGCATGGGGCCCTTTTCCTTTTGAGGATGCCCTCTTGTGCTGGGCCACTGATGTTGTTTCAGGTGGTGCTTTCAGGCTTCACAGCTCTCCAGCACAGGGAGTTTCACAGGCAGCTCAGGTGTAGTTCGTGTGCACAGCTCTCCAGTAGCCCAATTGTGTGTTTTAGGATCTCTGGTTCTGGGTTGAGATACTCAGGTCCACAGGTCCTGAGATCTAGTACATGCCTGTTCTTGGCAATGACTGGGCAGGGTGAGGTCTGATAGCCTGTGAGACCTGGGACCAGGTGAGTATTGGTGCTGGCCACAGCAGGATGGGGCTTGGAGTCAATGGGTCTAAGGCCTAGCATGAGTTGGTTCCTGGCTGGGTTAGGGCAGGGTCAGGGGGCGTCAATGGCCTGTGAGTCCTGAAGCCTAGCATGCACTAGTTCCAGGCTATGGCAGACTTAGCAGTCTGGGTACCTGAAGCTTGGTGAGCACTGGTTCCAGGCTGCTGCATGGTGGGGCTGGTGGTTCCCGGGTCCCTGGGGTATGAGGCCTAAGGTCCGCTGGTTCTGGGCTGCCACAATTCTAGGAACAGGGATCTGGGAACATGAAGCCTGGTGGGTGCCAGCTCTGGGTTACTGCTGGGTGGGGCTGGTGATCCACGGATTCTTTGCATATCTTTTGGTTTAATCACTTGTCTTTTTATTTTTAGATTCAAAAGAAGATACTTAATTAAGCACCTTGAGAAAATAATTGAAAAAATAGATTCTGATTATTTTCTCAACAGATAGTCACACCCCAAACATATAATACTGTTATCACAATGTTCAACAACAACTAATAACCAGACTTCTGTTTTCTAGAATGGTGTAAGATATTGTTAAAGCCTCCTAGTGTGTGTTGGTTAAGAAAAATTGTCTTCTAGAGCCTAAAAAATAGCATTGGAACTTAAATATTTTACATTTCTGTTAGTAAAAACTGGACATTTACCCTAAACATTTCCTTTGAGTGGACAATTTCTTATTTGTGTTTGTTTTCCTACTTGAGGGATGGTGTGTTATTAAGCTGTCAAATAAATACTGTTACAGTTTTGGTTTCTTCAGCATTTTTCAATAACTGGTATTTATAACGGTATCCTTTCTCTACCCTTTTCTTACTCCCTTTGCCTTGAATGGCTACTTTCATGCCTTCAGCAATGAAAAGTTGGTAATATGAGAACTTCCTTTCTATGTATTCAGTGGCAAAATTTTACTTCCCATTTACACAATTTTAGGATCACCTGCACCACAGGTCCTCACTGCAAATAGAGCTATGATTTTTGTGTGGTATTATTTCCCACATCATGTCTTTTTAATATGTTGCAAATTTGTGTATTAGTTGTTCCCTCCTTATCAAACAGGACAATATCATTGATGCAAAGGAATGGTGTGATGTCTAATGTAGGGGAAAGGGATTAAATTCTCTAAGGACTTGGTTATGAAATAAACCTAGAGAGTTGATTTAAGCCTGAGATAGGAAGTGATGTGCACTGTTTCCTTTTCCAACTAAAAGCAAACTCCCAGTGATGTTTACTGAAGTAGAAAAAGCATTTGCCCGTTCGCTTCTGTATACCAGGTACCTAGGAATGTGTTGATTGCAGCTGCACTTACAGAAAGCATGTGGTTAGGATTATTTTAATCAGCCACCATTCTCTAAGATCTGTCTGTTGCTGTATAGGACAAGTTGAAAGCGATGTCATAAAATCACCACACTGCATCTTTTAAATTCTTCATGGTGCCACAATCACTCCAATTCCTCCAGGACAAAAATGTTGTTCTGTGTTTACTATCTTTATAGGTAGTAGTTCTAGTGACTTCTGCTTGACTTTTCCTACCATATTAGCCTTTATCTGACAGATCATAGAACTAACGTGGAACTTCTGCCATTTTCTGAATATGTCTATTTTAATCTACAGTCTAAGTCTGAGAAAATAACCAGAGGTTGGATTCAGGAACCGAACACTGAGACAGACCTGAGGTAACACCATATTGATCCCATGACTTCGATAAGCCATTATTCTGACCTGTGAAGGTTTGGTTTTTTAAACATTCATGTCAGTTCAGAGCTAGTATTGAATATCCCCTTAGAATTCTGATAACATAACTTTCTTCCATGGCACATCACTCCAGTAATTGGCCACAGGTCCATTTGGGAAACATTGGGACAATGAAAAATAGTATAAATATTTGGCGGTGTAGCATGTTCAGTCCTCAAGGGCAAGAGTAAAGTAATTTCTGACCAACATAGAAAAGAAAGGCCACCGCAGAGCTCTTCACAGATGACTGGGCTTCCTTTTGAAAGTAATTTATTATGGTCTCGGTGAAAATCATGTCCTCTGGATTCCTCAGGGCAGGTAAGCACATAGTACATGATTGATTCATTCTAATATTCCAGTTTCCTTAAGCCTTTGGATTTCTTCTTCCACACGCCAAAGAAGTTATTGCACTTGTCCTTAATTAAGTCCTCTGGGACTTTTTCAGTCAACCAACTGCAATGAACTAAATGTTTATGTCCCCACTCCAAATTCATGTTGAAATCCTAATGCCCAATGTGATGGTATTAGAATGTGAGACATTTGGGAGGTAATTAGGTGATGGAGCTGGTGTCTTCATGAATGGGATTAGTGCCCTTAGGAGAGACCCTAGAGAGCTCCCTTCCCCCTACACCAGGTGAGGACACAGCAAGAAGATAGCTATCTACAAACCAGGAAGCAGGTCCTCAGAAGACACTAAATCTCCTGGTGCCTTCATGCTGGACTTCCCAGCATTCAGAACTGTGTTAAAGCAATAAATGTTATTTAGGCCACTCAGTCTATAGTATTTTTATTAGAACAGATGGAATGAACTAAGCATACCCTGAGAGATTTACTTAACCACTTTCAATTTAATGAGCCCACTTCAACAAACTTGCTCTGGTTCAACTCTTATCTTTCTTCCTCCTTTATACCTCACACTAAAGAGAACAACTTCCACCAGGTTTTCCCAGGATTTTGTGGCTGCACTGTTTTAATTGTGTGATTCTCTTTGGTGACTTCTGTATCTCTGCAAAGGTCAGAGTTTACCTCACATTTGTTCGCCTGTTGGAATTTGATGTTTGTTTTAGGATTTTAGAGGAATTAGAGGTAGTGGATGTAGCTTATGAGAAAGATCAGTTGTGTTCTGTACGTCTGCTACTTCATGCCAGACTATTACATGTGTGCATGTGGGCCCATGAATATGAACCCACTTTATGTTCATTCAAATGAGGTTATATTATCTCTAGAAAGAGAGCAATAAGATTAGAATAAAACAGAACAGAGAATTTAGCAATTTAAAGAAAAAGGAATTTTGCAGGGTTCATCTATATATGCATCAAAAACAGATCTTGCAAAATGGTGGTGGAGCCCCTGGACAATGGGAAAGAACACTTGTGATTTGGTGGAGGGCATGGTGTGTTGAAATATATCTCAGAAATGGGGAACCTATACATAGGAAATTATTTTAATGTGTAGAATAATTTCTGCAATAAAAATAAATTTTAAAAAAAATCTTGCAAGACGTAACCTGGGCTGATAAATCTGTTTCTCTCTCCCTAGACCACCCAAGATTCCTTGTTTTAGGGAGACAGATAATTACACAAAACATAACTCTTATGTCTCCTAATCAACATTCCACTTAGGCACATCCTAGACAACCTTTGGTCCCAACAATCTATATGCAAACATACACACACATGCATACCTCTGTGTGCTCCTATGTGTTTTATGTATCCATCACAGACAAGTCACCTTATGCAATGACAGAAGCGCAGTAAGCAGTCTCCTTAAAGTTGTCTCCATTTGATGCTTAAGAAGCTCGTGTTCAGAAAGAAAGATCACTGTCAGACTGAAACTCACAAACATAAACTGGAATTCCCATGAAGACTTAACTAAAAACTCATGTCTTTCCTTTGCTGACCTTGTGAAAGAGTATACTCTGCAGAAACCAGGGCCTTCCAGACCCCAAAGTCCGTTACTACTTTCCAAGGTTGGATATCTCTTCAGAGTCCTTCCCTGACTGCCAAACTCATAGTGCCTTCTATTCACTCTCCTTGTCTTCACCTGACTTCACTTTTTTCATGCACTTAAATTATCTTGACCATTGTTCTGGTTATGGAGCCTCCTTAACTCCCCTGTGGAACATAGAATCCATGAGAACACTGTTTGTCCTTTGACTCCTAGAGAAATGCAGGCACTTAGAGACTTGAATAAACATTGAAAGGATTATTTTTCAGTCCTCACAACAAGCCCAGGAGGTGGATGCGCTCCACACCCTCACTCTCCAGGACAGGATATGGAGACCAGGTCCCGAGAAATCAGGGCACTTGGAGCCACAGCTCAGTCAGGTCTGTCTGGAGCCCCAAGATCTTTCACTCCTGCAGAGCTTCCTCCAGATCTTTCACCCCTGCAGAGCTGCCTCCAGATCTTTCACCCCTGCAGAGCTGCCTCCAGATCTTTCACCCCTGCAGAGCTGCCTCCAGAACCACCCCGCGGAGCTGCCTCTGGCCGCAGCCTCCTGTTGGTGCCCATTTGTCATGTGAGCCTGGACTCAGAGGCTTCTCTACTCACTGTCCCTGACAGGAGCTCCCAGGGGAGGGAAGACCTAGTCTAATGGCAAGCTGATTCATCATGAGTAGGTCCTTTATTACAATGAATAATTATCTTCATCTGGTTTTCCATGCTTCTATTTTTAGTAGTAATATGACAGATTCAGTTATTTGCAACTACAAAGAAATGTCAAAGATAGATTGGAAGAACCCAAAACAGGAGAGAGAGAGAGTGTGTGTCTGTATGTATATATAGACACATACACATATATATACATACACATACATATATATTTATAACAGAATATGTATCATGTACATCACATACATACATATATATGTGTGTATATATACATATATATCTGTGAATTAGTATTACTATGTTTTGGGATAAATACCCAGAAGTGAAATGGCAAGATCATCTGGAATTTCCATTCTCAAGTTTTTGAGGAATCTCCACATTGCTTTCCATAAAGGCTGCACCAATGAACAGTCCCATTAGCAGTGTAAAAGGGTTCCCTTTTCTCTGCATCCTCAGACTAGTTTTGTATGAATTAAAGGAGTAGAGGGAAGTCCTGGTGTCTGTTCAAAATACTGCATTAAAATATATAGACATTCTCCATATCAAGATGAAATGCAAGCAATACATGATTGCAAAAAATTTAAGATGTTTATCAAATATTAAAAAATATAATATGAAATTACATAATGCACTGTGCCAAGTCAAAAGTATCTTGTCGCAAATATATCACAAAGTTTATGCACCTAATTTATAATAATAATTTGTACCAAGTGGAAAAAGTTAATAAAGCTCTATAATTTAAATATTTGCTTATAAAAATGAAAGAATAACTTTTTATAAAGGAAAGGTGCAGACGAATAAAGTTGAGAAGGCAGGCAGAGAGAGGAGGAAGAAGCACTTTATCTTATTTACTTGTTCCCCCAAGACCTGGGTCTTGAACCTGGGTCCTTGGGATATATGTGGACTGTGTCCAGTGGCCTTATCTGCTGGACAGACAGAGTGCTCCAAGAATATAACTTTAAAGTATGTTAGATGAATGTGAAGATTTAGTAAAAGATGTATTTATTTCCTAAATTTGTAAGAAAATAGGGAAATGAGAAATGCAGAAAACATCAAATACAAACATTTGTTTGTGAAAAGTACTATTCAAACAGGAAGTAAAAAGCTTATAGAGGTCCCACATGTACATTAGTAATGGAGATATGAGTAATGAGATGAAGTGTCTTTAGGCTTAGAATTTTGGAGTAGAGAAATGTGTTCTATGACTCCATGTGATTTAGAAAACTAAACCACTGGTGTGGCTCTTAAATAGTATGATGATATAAATTTTGTAGAAATTTTATCTAAAATAATAGGTCTAAAGCATAAGCAATGTCAATATTTTGTAACACATCAACATCGGATTTGAAATTGTAAAACCAAGTCACAGATTTTCCTCTGCACAGTCATATCCAAATGTAGATATTGCTTTGAGATTTTTATTGAACACCACCAGTCACAAGGCACCCTGCAAGAGAACTTTCAGTAAGTTGAAGTTAAATAAAAATCATTGCAGATCATCATTTGGTTAGAGAATTTGTCATATGAGGCAATTCTCTCAATCAAAAATGAAATCAGAAAAGAAATATATTTTGAACATATGATTGATGAATTTGCTTCCACAAAAGCCAGACAGTGAAATTACGATACATTTGATTTGTGGTATAAAAAATATTCAAAGTTAAAATGATATTGTGACTTTTGGAGCACCCACTTTCCAATGTTACATTATCTTTCAACAATTTTGATGTCTATGAAAAAGTAGCCATTGTGTAATTGCATACAGCTTGTATAAGGGTGCACCCTAGTGACTCAAGTGACTCCAGTGACTGGGGTGGTGACCATGTAAGGCCCAAGGACCTGGGGTGGGAGGGAGGGAGGAGGGAGGAAGGAAGTTCATTACTACTTTCCAACGTTGGATATCTCTTCAGATACCACCAAGCTGTAGTGCTATGATGGAAAAAGGTGCTGACAGAGAACAGTACTGAGAATATTCAGAAAGGATCACAAAGAGGCCTTTTGGGGAAATGGCATTGAAGGAAATATGGAAAGGATGAAAAAGACTCGGGAAACTGATTCCTACAAAGGAAAGAGCTAGGGCAAAGGCCCAGCCATGGGCCAATCATGTCTGCCATGTTTGTGGAACACCAGGAGCCCAGGTTGGCTACAGCTCAGGGGTGAATGGGAAAGCTGGAGAAAACCAAATGCGACTGGGGATACAAAGCAGGAGTCTCACCATACAAAGCTCTTTCAACTACCCTTTCTATGATTGCATTTAGGGCTTTCATAGCTGAATGTCCAAGTATATCCATGTTTCTTTGGCTTCTACCCATGAGAGCGCCCCTGCCCATTCTGGAACCAGGCCTCATTATTCCCTGGGTTTCTCCAGCAGCTATTCCTGGGATTAGTCTTGCTGCCAGACCTGCTGATGAAACACAGTGGATGACCTCTGGGCAGCGTTCTCTAAGGCCCCTTTTCCCAGGACATGAGTCAGGCCCAGGTGACTATTCTTCTAACTCAGAGCCCCGAGAAACCCGGGGTCTGCAAGAGCTTTTACATACATTTTCATAAGAAGTCCCAACCCGCCCTTTCTGTTGCCTATTCTTCCCTCTGTCTGGAAGGATCTGGCTAAGGGCCACTAAGTGGATTGGGCTTCCCCAGCAAGCCTGCTTGTTGGGCCTTAGGAAACTGTTTTGCCATTGCCGAGGTCCTAGGACCCACATGACAGCAAGCTCTGCCTAGTAGATGGCAGGTCCCTGGGTCCTAGGGGCACTTGTCCATCCTCCATCATTTCCCCCCACCCCAGTCCTGAGAAAATCTATGTTGACTAAGCTGAGTTCTGATGTGGGCACCACTTCAGTGGACAGGGTTCAGGGAAGGATGTAGCTACTTGATCTGCTGACTGAAGAAAGAACTATGATGGAAGTTCTGATGGGAGGCTAACCCCGCCCCCAGAGCCCCATGGTCCTTCTAGGGCTTCACGGACCCAAAAACATGCTCATGAGGAACAGCTGTCTTTCTGGTTTGCTGGTGCCTGGTGCACAGAAAGCACCAAGAACTATTTACCCAAATGAATGCAGGTGGAGGGAACCCAAGGATAATTCTGACCCATCTCGGTCACTTAACATGCTAAACTTAGGCACACTAGGGTCCCTATGGGAGCAGTACTGGGTTATTCTATTTCCAGAAGGAAAACCAAGATCGCTCACAGCTCACCGGAGGCTTGGGGGAGTGAAGCTGTGACGGCTAGAAGCAATACCTCTTTCCAGCAGCTGCAGGATATTCGTCAGGTAACAGGCGGCTGCCTGACACAACTGGGTTATTTAACTCTGACTCCACCCAAAACACAGAATGAGACGATTTAACAGATGCTTCTCCTTCTGAAAGCATTACGCAGCAAGCCTAGATGCATCTTGTCTGGGCAGAGTAAGAGCACATGCAACTTCCACGTCATACCTATGTCACATATGGTAGATGTGGGCTGCCTGATCCCCTGGGAACCTGAGAACAGTTTTCAACATCTCGAATACTAGGATTCCTTAAGTGTGCCAAGCTGACCTTTCACCCCAAGCTGAAACTGGTCTGGGACCCTCTTCAGGTGCAATTTGCCAAAAGGTCAGTTAGCACTAGTTCTCAGACTTCAGAGTGCGTCGGAATTCCGGTGGGGCGGGGGGATGTTAAAACGCAGGTTGGGCCACACTTTGGTGACCACAGGTCTATATGGCCTCGCCAGTGAAAACACAGTTCTTGAGGGCAGGGTGTGTTGACATCTATCTGAGGAATGGGGAAATGGCATTTATGGGGAAACTATGAGTTTAATGTGTCGAATAAGTTAATACAATGAAAAAAGATTAAAAATTAAAAATAAAATACAGCTCTTGTATCAGTAGAATCCACATGACCTAGAAACCTGCCAGGAATGCAAGTTCTCAGGCTGTGCCCTCAAACTTCCAGAATACAACCTAAGCCTTCTAGGTGATTCTGTGTACACTTTTGTCTGAGAGGCACAGGTCTAGGGCAGAGGTTCAGAAACCTTCACTGCCTACGAGAATCTCCAGATTCAAATGCTCAAATGTTCAAATGCTGGGCTGCAGCCCACTCCCTGGGAGGGTGGGACTCAGACCGCAGCCTTTTTTAAAAAATTGTGTCACAGAGTACATAACATAAAAGTTACCACATTAACCGTCTTGAAGCCTGCCGTTCAGCAGCGCGAGGTCAATTCACATTATTGTGCAACCAATCTCCAGAACGTTTCCATTCTGCAAAGCTGAAATGCTGGCTAAAGATGTGGTTTATATGCATAATGCAGTACAAAACTATTTTTAAAGGGACGGAATCTTGACATTTGTCACAACAAGGATGGGACTCGAGGGGATGATGCTAAGTGAGATAAGTCAGCAGTAGAAAGACAAATACCAGATGATCTCACTCACTTGTTGAATATAGAGAAACAAAGCAAACAGACAAACAAAACAAAAAGTGACCCTTGGACTGAGAACTGAGGTGACCAGAGAGGAAGGGGTGGGGGGCGGGGAGCAAGCGGTGGTGGGATCAGAGGGACGAAGGTGAAGGATTATTAGAAATTTGCTGGGGGGCATGGTGTGTGATATATTTGATGACAAATGAACCTGCATATCTAAAACTTAAATATTTTTTAAAAATTCAATGTTTAATTAATAAAACCTGAAGCTGTATCCATTAAACAATACTCATGATATACTGATGGTCATCAAGTACATGAGAAGATGGCCCACGTCACAAAGAACCAGGGATATGCAAATCAGAACCACAATGAGATAGCACCTCATGCTCATTAGTTTGACTGCTATGTTAAAAAAAAGTGTTGGAAAGCTTGTAGCGTAATTGAACTCATGAGCACTGTTGGTGTGATTGAAAAATGGTAGAGCAACTGTGAAAAACAATACGGCATTTCCTCAAAACATAAATAGAATGACTAGATGACCCGGCAGTCCTGCTGCTGGTAATACATTGAAAGCAGGATCTCAAAGAGATATTCTCATAAACATGTTCACAGTAGCGTGACTCACAGTAGCCAAAAGGTGGAAGTACCCCACGTGTCCACTGATGAATGAATGCATCAGGAAAATGTGGTCCACACATGCCATGGAATATCATCCAGCCTGAGAAAGAAGGGAAATTCTCACATAGACTAAAGCGTGGACCAACCTCGAGGATATTATGCTAAGTGAAATGGGCAAGTCACAAAAAAGACATGGATCCTATCATTTTGTTTGTATGAGGAGCCAAGGGTAGTTGCATTGTGAGGGCCTGTAGTTGTCACACTCATAGACACAGAAAGTAGAGTGCGGATGTCAGGGGCTGAGGTGAAGAATTTGATTAAAGGACCTGTGGAGAAGGCTATCAAGGGAAACTTGCTGAGCCTTGAGCTGGGCCCAGGTTCTAACGCCTACTCTTGTTCTCGGAATACGGGCTCCAATTGCTTCCCCTGCTCCCACAAGCTGCCCAGGAAGATATCCATGAGTTAAATTGTGTTCCTAAGACCATATGATGGTGCATGTGATTAAACCCAGGAAAGGCCTCTATATAAACTTTTTCATATTTAGTGGCTGGGTACAAATATCTCCCAGGTCTTGATGGCTGCCTGAGACAAAGCCTCAAATTTCCCTTGGTTGCTCAAATTGCACCTACCAATACGGAGGGACCCGACGTTTTCCTTGGTCCCAACTTGTCCTAGTGATGGGGTGGGTTTCAGATTCCACTCTGGATGCTTCCAAGGTGGCCACCAAGCAGGGGCTCAGCATATACATTTACCTAGCACAATCCGGACTGCAGTGAACATTCTGGAAGGTGAACACACAGTTCCTAGTTTATATTTCCTTGGAAATCACTTTTACTAACCCATCTCACAATCCTTACACTATCTCAGATGGAAGACTAATGTATAAAGGATTTCTGGTTCTGAAAAAAGTGGTTCAGAAACTCCTTAATTCTGTTTCCATGACTGAAACATTGCATACATTGGATAGACCGCGTGTGCAAGTCGGCTTTCAGCAGAACGTCAGGTATAAACGGAGGTCTACGGCACACGTGTGAGCAGAATGAAGCAGGACCCTGACTGGCGACCTCTGGAGAAGATCTCCTGACATGAAAGCTCTGGTCACTGGCGCGTGTGTCATGGACGCAGGGCGGGAAAGGCGCACCCAGGCTCGTCCCCATACACCCAAGGCCCCGAGTAGCACCAGCGGCTGGGCTCCCTGCGTGACAGCTACCCGCATGGGGGCTCTGGCGACCCTGAAACACACGAGGAGACTCTGAAGGTGCAGAGCTGCGCCGCAGGCCCAGCCGGCCTGAGGAGGAAGGAGGGCCGTCCCCAGGGAGACGCGGGGCCCTCGCACTAAGCCGACGCGGCTGCCAT
>RJWH01010233.1:0-17939 GCA_004363575.1 Solenodon paradoxus
TCAGCCCATGGGTTTGTTACGGACCAGCAGTTTTAGCTGACTTTTCAGTTACCTTTGCCTGGTTTTTCCTGCAAGACGGTGAACGTTCTCAATGTTAAGGTTGGATTCCAGCAAGTCGAGCATTGGTAGCTCGTAACTGGAGCAACCCCCTCATTTACTGTTCAACCCAGGACCCTGGTCCATGAAAGATCCTTAACTGGATGGGATGCCCCAGAATTGTGTGTGGACTGGGATAGTCCCAGGCAAATCAGGACGCATGATCTCTCCTTCAAGCTTCAGTTTTCTCCTGTCTTTGTTGCCATCCCAGAGACGGGACTTATAACATCATGTGCACTCGCTGTCATGCTGGCTTACTCAGCGGCGACCTTGGAGGCCCACCAAGACCTACATCTGCATGTGTTTTCTCCCCAGCTCAACCGTCAGCACCCAGTGAGTGTCCGACCTTTTCTTCCCCCAAATGAAGCTCTTGCAGATGCCTGGGTCCACCTCTGGCGCACTGAGGGTCTGCGGGTGAGGCCAGGACACCTGTGGGTGATTCTGATGGGCACTTAGAGCAGAGCACAGGGGCCATGAAGACCAGCAGGGCCCCAGGCAGCACAAGGCCTGGTAATTGCTTGTTGGATCAGTGGTGGTTTTAAGTCCTGACTTCTGTGCTCCACAAATTCCAGCAGATTCTTATTCCATAGGCTGCTGATGGTTTGGGGAGCCTCTCTGGGAGGACTGACTAAAGAAGCAGGCTTCCCTGGGACTGTCATCTAACAGTGGGAACAGTGGTGACCGCAGACAGCCAGCTCAGTGCTGGCAGTTCACAGCAGTTCCAGTCTGAAGGAGAGGGTCGAGTAGGTGGATGGACACTGATGTGGCTTTGGGGGTCCCTGTCTTTGGTTCTCAGGAGCAACAAGATCAGTTCTACTTCAGAAGGTCCTGAAAGTGGCAGCTACTGAATGGGAGTTCGACAACTACCTTTTCCGTCAGTCATTACTATGACGCCAAAGTGAGGTATAAACTGGTAAGAAGGCTCCAGAAGTGTGCGTTTCACCCTGAGCACACCCTTGTGTGAAGGACATGGTTTGATCTCTTTCCTGGTCTTCATAGGTAGCCATTCAGAAATATCTCATGAAGGTATCCTTGTGCCAAAGAGCTAATGGCTGGGAGAGGGGCCTGGGATTTAGGGGAGTCTGGAAACCTGGGTTGGGTCTGGATGCAGTTTCCTGGGTGGGTTTAGGTTGTGAGAATTCATTGACTTCTGTCCTTATTTTAGTACAGGTGTGTATGTAAAATGTTTTTAAAAATTCTCACCCCAACATTAAACCCTTTATCAACCGCTGTCTTTCTTTCATTTAGAATTTTATTGCAGTAACTTGGTTTCACACATTAAAAATCTTACATGTAGGTTCCCCATAGGCACAGTATGGACCGCTTTCTCCACCCTAGTCGCGGTCTTCTCTTCCTGTCTCTCTGGCAGTGGAGAGTCCACTGACTTTTGAGGTGACTCTCTTCACGCCAAGCTTCTGATTGTGGTCCAGCTGCTCCTGTAGGCTATGCTCACAGGAATGCAGTGTTTGCTTTGCCGCTCAACCAGTGAACACCGAATACTCTGTGTGCAAATTGGGTGCCCTCAGTTCTGAAGTTAAACAGGACGGAGGTGAGAGTCTGGGGGCATGCTGATTTTATGTCTCATTTGCATGCTGAGTCTGAATCATCCGGGATTTGTATTCAGTGGCAAGCAACACCAGGAAGACAGTACTTTTCTTTTTCCAGCCCTGGGTCTCGAACCCAGTTCCTTGGGCTTTACATGACCTGCCCCTTAGCTCTCTGAGCCACACAGGTGCCCTGAAAACACTACTTTAAATAAACCAGAGATTTGCTTTTTGTCCCATAAGGAAGATTTCCATGGCTGGGATAACAGCTCCATAAACCATCAGGGATTCGGGTTCCTTCTGTGTTGGGTACCCGTAAGTGTGGTTTTTCCCTGGACATTCATTCAACCTGCAAGTTCAAGTCATCTGGGAAGGAAGAGTATAGAAGGGAGAAGAATCTGGTTTATTTATGTTTAGAGCTTTCCAGAAGTCCCCACAGGTATTTCCCTCTATATGTCATTCGCCAGACCACGTGCCCCGGAGAGAGGGTGGAGAGCAGACGTGTATGTCGTCTTTGGGAATGCTGTCAACACAGGCTCGTAACGTCGGAGGGTTCAGATTTGGGCTCCCTGTTAGGCTGAGGCATGGATAGGACTGCTTTGGAAAGCTGCTTGAGAGAGAGCCTGCTCATTGGAACAGAGTTTTCCCATTGAAATACATGCCAGTTCACTCTTTTCATTACTTACTATTTCCTAGGTCTGAGCCCCTGAGGGGCTGTTTAATTTCTCTTTATGTTTTTTGTTTTGGTTTTGGTATTCTGCATTAAAAGGACACACTTTGGTATCTCATGTTAATGTTTCCCATGACACAGGAGGAGGCTTTAGTTCTCATTTGTTTTCCCAGTGTGGCACAGTAAACTTAGAAAAGTGTCAGTCTTACATTGTCATTAGGGTTCTTTTCTGCCCGTGAGCCATGCACAGCCCGTTGGCTCAGCGTGTGAGGGACGGGCAGAAGCATAAGGCCTGGTCTTTGCTCTCAAATTGCAATCCAGCCACGAAGACGGAGAATAGCCCAGACATTGTGCGGTAGCTTTTCAGAGGAAGGTTTTTGTGGACAAGAACACCTGCTGGCAGCGTCTCAGCAGACGTGGCGCTGCAGGTGAGCCTGGAGGGGAGAACGGAGCGAGCACAGGTACGAGTAGGGCCTGTCAGCAGTCGGTGGGAACCTCGTCTAAAACACAGGTCACGCAGATGAGGTCCTCACGCAGGAAGAGGCTGGAATGTGTGTGAACGTGTTTGGATGTGAGGAGAATGGGAGCATCGATGGGGTGAGAGGGCTGATAGAAGTGCTCATGGGGAGAGGGCAGAGGTTGGTAGCATGCAGGTAGCTGTGCTGGGGCCCAGGAGCCTGTTCTGGAATTTTCAGGAATTGAGAGCTGGTTAGTGTTGGGGTTTTTGTTTGTTTGTTTGGAGTCATCCATGGTGAGAATATTCACTCCCCAGGGTTGGTGGTTAAACTTGTCCCAGCTCACACGGTGTGCAGGGCGTGTTGGAGGGGCGGCTTCGGTTCGTGGACCTCTGTCCCATAACTCGCACTGGACTGGACTGGTTCCCAGACTCTTGCAGGATCCAGGTGTGTGTTCGAGAAGATGAAGGTGTGAGTTGTCCACATGGATGATCCACTATGGAAACACTTCCCCGCAGTGACAGTTTTTTATCTCAGTGATGAAGGAAACAGAAGGATGGCGTCAGGCTTTCTGGTCTGAGAAAAATGTAAAGACAGGAATAACTGGGAATGAAAAGACTTGTTGATTTTGACCGCTGTTCATGAGAAGGGCCAGCCTGCAGGAGACTGAGGGACGGCTGTTTCACGACTCTACAGCTGCGGGACCAGAGTTGGAGGAGACATCTGTGCTGGTGGCGTGGATGAGACCTGAGGCAGTGGAGAGCCGTGGGGGCAGTTGTCAGGGCGCAGGGTGGGGGACAGCCTCTCCGCCTCCGGCCCCTTCTGTGGCATGCCCAGGCTGTCCGCTGCACACCGCTTCCCGGTGGGGGCGTCAGTCAGTCAGATTTGCCCTCGTCACCTCTGTCTTTAACAACTGCTGACTCAGAACTCCCAGACCATAGTGTCACACTTTAAAGGGCGCAGTGCGGTGGCTTTTAGTGGTCACCAGGTTATGTGACTCAATCCACAGTCTAGTCCAGCATATGCTGCCACTCCACAAGGACCCCTGTTGAGGGTCTCCATGCCCCCACATTCCCAATGAGAAATTTTTCTTGGTTTCTCTAAAGGAGACTCCCCTGTTCAGAGCATTTCAGTGTAAATGGAACCATCAGCTGTGGGGGCTTCATGTCTGACTTCTTGCATTCAGCAGAACGTTTCCAAGGTTCACCCGTGGTCTAGAAGGCATTAGTATTTCATTACTTTTTAACACGTTTTTGGTTGTAGTAAAGTGGACATGTTTAAAAGTAGGAAATACGACAGAATTGACCACTTGGATGTTTTCGGGCGTGCAGTCTCCCGGCATGACGTCCACTCAGTGCTGTGCCACCATCCCCGCTCCCCATGCCCATCTGTCTCCCCAAGGAGTCCTCACGAATTCCACGGCCCCGCCCCTCGCCCCTGCCGCAGCCCAAGGCCCCTTGTCATCGTCTCTAGGAACTGGATGTTACGGGTTCTCATCGAGTGGAATCTTACAAGATGTGTCCTTTTGTGACTGGCTTTATCACGTAGCACTGTGTTCTCACATTCCCCTGTTTTGAAGCATTTATAAAACGTTTTATTCCTTTTTGAGGCTGAGTGGTGGGTTCTGTTGTGTGATCCTGTGTCCTGTTCATCACCAGCTGGTGGGCATGTGGGTTGTTTCCACTCTGGGATGAGAATGAGGTGTGTTGCTGTGAACATCCATGTATTTTACTGTGACTGTGGCATTTCCTGTTCCCACCATCGATACAGGGATTCCTTTCAGTCACTCCACATGCTGACACCTGTTTTCTGTTTCTGACATCACAGTTGTCCTAGTGTGTATGAGGGGGAATCTCATTGTGGCTGAGATTCACGTTTTCCCGTGACTGACGGTGGTGACATCTTCTCATGTGCTGCTTGGTCACTTGTCTTCTCGGTGGAGAAATGTCTGTTCGGATCCTTTGCCCTTTTTTGAGATAGTTTTTTTTAATACCAGTTTATAATACACACATTTCAGGTGTACAGCATTTTATTTCTGCGCGTGTGCACGCTGTATCTTGATCACCACCAAAAAGTCCAGTGTCTTTCACCCAGTTTTAATCGCGTTATTGTAAAATTGTAAAATTCTTGTAAAGTTCTGCATATATTCTGAATACTAAACCCTTATTAAATATGTTTTTGCAAATATGTTCTCCCATTCTGTAGGTTGTCTTTTCATTCTTTGTTCTTTTCAGGATGTTCAAATATCTTTTAATTAAAAAAAATATATATATATAGTATCTATAGGCATAACAGCAATAAACTACATGTTAACAACTGAAACTCCTTCTCTTTTTTTTAAAGGAAAGGCATGAAGGCAAGTAGGCAGGTAGGCAGGAAGAAAGGAGGAAGACACACACTATTTTATTTAGTTATTCACGTTAGTGGTTTTCCCTGGCCCTGGGATTTGAACCCTAGACCTTGAGATGTATGTTGGGACTGCTCCCAGGTCCACTAGACCATGAGGCCACCTGGGCACCCCTCTGTTTATTTAGTAATTTTATTTTAAGGGAAATAGGAAAGGAAAGGAAGGAGAAGCGCTTTAAAGAAAGAGGAGGAAACACTTTTGTTTTATTTTGATGGTTCCCCGCTGGCTCACAAACCTGGGTCCCTGGGTCCCCAGCTGCTGCTTACTGCCTGAGCTACCATGGTGTGCAAATAGTTATTTCTTAAACATCAGCGAGCCTTTTCTTCAGTCACTTTCTTTAGAGAGAGGAGGAAGAAGCGTTTATTTTACTTTATTTACTTTAACATTTGTTTATTTACTTCACCCCCACCCCACCCAGCTCTAGGGCACAAGTTGGGTGTTGAGATGTCTGTGACTGTGCCCAGCAGACTTGTCCCCTAGACCACCAGGGCGCTCCTCCTGCATCTTTTTCTTGATAGTGTCCCTCAGAAGCACAGAAGCTGTTCATTTTGATGAAGTTCAACTTCTCTATTCTTTGGTTATTTAGCTTTTGGTGTTATTAGCTAAAAGCAGTGTCTCATTCCCAAGGATTAATCTTGTGTTTTCTTTAACAACCATATACTCTAATGCTTATGTTTAGGTCTGTGATCCACGATGAGTGCATTTTCATATACAGTCTGAGGTAGGAGTCCAGCTTCACTCTTGGTTATCTTGACATCTGTTTGTCCCAGCACCATTTGTTTTTCCATCTCTTTTCAGACTTTCTCCATGGACTGAGGTCGGCACCCTTGTTGCAGGTCAGTTGACTCCAATGTGTGGGTTTGTTTGTGGAGTCTCAGGGTGCGTGCGCTCTCAGTTCTGTCCACCGGGCTGGATGGCCTTACGCTAGTACCACCTGACTTGTAAAAACTTTGGAAATTAGAAAGTGAGGGGCTTGCCTTTGGTTCTCTTTTCTACTATTATTTTGGCTATTTAGGTTCCCTTGCGTTTCATATGAGTTTTTGGACCCACCCTACCATTTTGGTAGTGGTTGCAGTGAATCTGTAGATGGAGTTGGTGGATATTGCCTTCTTAACAAAAGTATTAAGTCTTCCGTGGACATGAGCTATCTATTCATTTAGGGCTTCAATTATTTTTTAAAGGAAAAGTGCAGGCAGGAATTAAGGTGAGCAAGTAGTCAGGAAGAGAGAGGAGAGAGAAGCACTTTATTTTATTTAGCTGGTTCATCTTGGTTCCCCCTGAACCCAGAATACAAACCCAGATCCTTAGAATGTATGTGGACTGCACTCATTTGGAGGCAACTGACTTAACACTGCATCACCATGGTGCACCTTAATTTTTTTAAAGGCCAGTGCTATGTATTGTATTCTTTCAGAGTTTCCTTAATTTCATTTTGGGTTGTTTATTGCTGGAGCAGAGACATAAAACTAGCTCTCATATATTGATCTCGTGTCCTGCTGAACTTTTTTTTTTGCTTGCGTAGTTTTTCTGCGATTCCTAGGGCTTTCTGTGATGGGTCTGTCGCACCTGACGCACACCTGACGCCCACCCAGATCCCCTCTCTGCAGGCATTGCTCCTTCTGCACCAGCAGTCAGCACCCCCCTGAGGAGCAGCACCTGGTGGAGGCCGCCAAGCTGCTTGTCTTCCTGAACCTGACCTTCACACCTGAAACCAGAGTGACCCACCACTGCCCTGTGCTGTGGAGAGCAGGCTCTGATCATTGACTAAAAGAATGCTAAGGCGCTCTTCCAGTGTGGACAGGTGAGCTGGAGGCCAGGGGCTTGGGAGGCAACGCCCAAGAAAAGCTAGCTGGGGTGTTCCACCTGGGCAGTGCAAAATGTTCTTTCCTGTCCTTTGACAGGCCTGTCTCCTCATGACTGTGTATGAGAAGGCCCGGGATTTCCTAGTCCAAACCCAGAAGGATCAGCCCTTTGATCAGGACACCAATAAGGAGCTGAAGAAACTAGCCAGGTGAGACTTGCCATGTGCTGTGAGGCAGCGCTCCCTAGTGTGGGTTGTAGGAAGTGCTCGGTCCTCTAAACCAGTGCCTCTCGGGGAGGGGGACCCTCCAAACTACAGGAGTCAGATCATTTCCACTTCCCTGTTTCCCACTCCCACCAAATAAGCACCTCTACACAGGTGGGCCGGTGTCACCTTTACACAGGGCCTTGCTCTTGAGGCGTACTCTTCCCTATTTGCACCTACTGAGAGCCACTGCTCTCAAGGAATTGCAGAAGGATGTCTTATAGTCCTGGTTTGATGGGATTTTGAGGTCTGACTCAGACCCAAAGGGTGGCTCGCTTCTACCCAAGTGATATCCGTACCATTCTTTCAGTAATGTAGCTTTTTCTGACTATAGAAAGTATATGTTGTAGAAAACTTGGAAAGCATTGTACGAAGAGAAGTCACTTTTGGTATAGCCAGTTTTTAGTTGGTTTTTTTGGTTAATGGTTGTCTATTGGTGAGCTTCTCTACTCCTGTAACATTACAAATTTAATCCAGATTTCCACTGAAATTCAAGTATCTGAGGTTTGCACACCTCTTATATTTGGATCCAGTTGTAAGGTTTCAGACTTTTTAGGATTTTCCAGCAATATTATTTCTGGTATTTAAAAGTATCCTGTCAAGATAGACATAGCAGACCCTGGAGTCTGACTATTCTTTGGCAAGAAAATTGCAAGAGAAGCACAGGCTGCTGAGTGTGAGGGGCCACTGAGACACAGCCTGCAGCCTCACAGACAGGGCTGTTCCCTCATTTCTGATTAAGGACTTTTTGTCCAAGGGCTTCCTTCCTCTTGGGAGCCTCCCTTCCCTGCCCCGACCTCCTAGCATAGCTTCCACCCTCTTCTGATTCAGGTTGGGGCCTGATGAATATTCAGTTTCTGGGCCTGCAGGGAGACTTCCAGCCAGCAGATGTCGCCCCCGCTCTGCCGCAGCCCTCCTCTAACTGGTCTGTGTTTCTGCAGCTACTGTGGATAAAGAGAAAGAAATGTGTCACCGAATGTTTACTCCCTGTGATAATGATTCTGCAGGTGGAGAAAACTGAAGGTAATCAAAGGGCTGAAGCAGAAAGGGCTTGGAGGTGTTTTCAGCACACGGAGGTATATTTGGACCTCCTTGGCCACCAGGGACCTGTGGCCAGTCAGGGACTAGTGGCCTAGTGGCCACTGAAGAACAGTGGAGGTGTACAAAAGTCCCTTATTGCAGCTAATGACAAAGTTGTGATGCAGAATGGGCCCAGGAGTGGGGAGCTCCCAGGGGTGAGGGTTCACTGTGTTGTTAAAATTTAATGTTTAAATGTGGTGTTCATGTTTTACGTTAGCCTCCCCCTTCAGATGAGCTGGGAACGTGACTCCGTGAGGATAGTCATTAAAATGTGAACATTTAGCTGGACTTAAGAGTAAAGCTTTCCTTAACTGGCTTTTGCTGAAAATCTTAGTCTCCAGCTTCATTTTGCATCTGACATCTCTTTAAAGCAGACAGTTCAGACGATGAGAGGTAGGGACCGGGCAGCCACCCTTACACTCTGCTTTCTGGGTGCGCTCTGCTGGAGTAGAGGTGCCACACGTACGTCCAAGGACCAGGTTTGCACCTGGACTGGGGCGACAACCAGAAAGATAACTCAGTAAAACACAGTGTTTCTCCCTGTCTTCCTGCCGCCTCTGCTCGCCTTCACTCCTGCCTGTACTTTCCTGTAACAAAAATTCTGCTGTTTAGAATTAGAGATTTGACGTTAGAACCCACCAGGAGCTCCGTTCTCGCCCAGCTCCACCCTTGTGATCTGGCAAGCACAGGGCTGGGTTTCCCCACAGGCACGCGAGATAGCCCTCCAGTCTGCTTCACTCATACTTAAAATTAATGGACACAAAATCACCTGCCTAAACACATGCTCAGCTGGTAGATGACTCTGCTCTCCTGAGAGAAGTTAAACAAGCGACAACAAGAAAACAGCTGCCGAAGGCTCTCTTGGTGATACATCTCTCCTTTGTTGCTGCCTGCATCTCTGCAAAAGAGGCTTGAGAGAAGAAGGCGGTGAAAGGTCTCTTCACCCCAACAAGTGCTCTACAAACAGAGGCTCTACCCTGTCAGAAGTGAATGTCGCTTTCAGCCCTGACCCTGACCCTGTGACCCTAGCCACAAGGTCTTTTGCGAATATTGGGGTATTTGCAGGTCTTTTGAACTGAGACATGAGCCAGAGGACTACTTTGTTTGGCTGGTGGAAATGGAGGCAGCCTGGCTCTTTGTCAGATATGTTGGATTGTGGTCTGCATGTCCCGCCATTCACTGGGGACCCAGGTCTCCCTGGGCCTGTCCTCAAGGGGACTTCAGACAACCCTGCGGGACAACCGGGTTCCTCTCCATGGACTCACCTGTCAGCTCTCTCCGTCTGTGAGACACTTGGAGCCTGGTGACTGCATGTGGGTCTAAAATTCCCACTGCTGCTGAGGCTGTAGCATATTTTGGGATTCTGTCATTGGTGGGCTTCCATTCCCCTTTGTTCAGTCACTTAAAATAGCCAGGTTTTTAATTCTTTCGATGATCTTATTTTGAGTAACGAGGACTATTTAAATGTGTTCTAAGATGTTAGATGCTACCGACTTGTCTTCTCAGGCTTTAGATGTTTAATTCTGGTGGGTGTGTGTGCCTGCAGTTACATTCTCTCGCCTCTGGTGATCGTAGCCCGCGCTTTGAATCGCGTCGTTTTCATCTTTGTGTTTTCTGGTCTCCGGAACCAAGCCTGGCACCTGGTTGGCACTCAGTGCTTGCGTGACATGTAAAAGCAGCCTCTTTGAAGCGAAACCTGCCAGGCTCGCTTGTACTGGCCGTCAGGACCTGGGTATTGCCGATGACAGAACCGTCTTCATCTCGCGTCAGCAGAACTTAGATTTTCTCGAAGGGTGCTCGGGCAGCTCCCAGAAGCAAAGGAGGAGTTGGACTGTCAGCACCAGATGGTGGAGACCTGCAGCTTTGAGGCCTCTGGCGTGTGCTTCATTCTCTCTCCATCATAGATGCCCAGGCGACGGGCCCCACAGCCTGTCTGTCAGGGAGGACGTTGATGCTTAGCCCACACCTCCCTCCTCTCTGTCCCAGCCATCACTCTGGTCTGAAGTCCCCGAGGCAGGGCTCTGACTGTTTTGGGATGTGGATTCCGTGAGAAGTACCCCTTCGTGGCACCACGTAGTAGGGACTGGGAGGAATGCTGGTCCGCAGGGAAGAAGGGGATGGAGACCACAGACTGTCAAGGGGCGGCCACCCACGCAGGTGCTGAGCTGCCGCTGCCCTAGTGTCCGCTGGATGTGCTACAGTGCGTCTGCTGCATCTCCCAACTCCTGCTGCGGGAACCCACGGAGGGCAGGGCAGGTACATCTGCCACTGGGCCTCCCTGTGGCTTTCCTGCGATGTGACCTACAGGCCTCTGGGGGCATGTTCCTGGGGAGGCGCTGAGGACTCCTATGGAGGCCGTGTTGGTTTTGACTCCTGCCCATCAGAGAACTTGTCATTTCCAGTAGACCCCCGCTCGTGTTGGAGAGCAGTTTGAACGGTTTCCCCATGTTTGCGGGACAGAAGGAGCAGCAGGCTGCATTGGGGAGCTGCATTCACACCTCCGTGAATGGGCCTTTTCTCAACTCTCGCTGGGGCAAGACCCCCATGGCTGTATCCTGGGTAGACACGCCTTTCCCAGGCCACCAAAACAGACATGCTCACAATGGGAGACACTGTACATGGGTAGTATCTTCACATTCTCCTTCTTTCCTTTTCTGCACCTGTTATTGTCGTCTTGTTTGGAGTGTGAGCTGTGTCCTACCTGAACCTGCTGGCATCTGGGGTCCTGATGTACTTCATGGTGCTGGGAGAGAGGCAGAGGGTGGGTGTCATAGCTGCTTCCTGTGATGACTGCCGGCACACCTGAGATGCATCTGGTTTCCAGAGGGCAGACCCGTGAGCAGATGGAGCAGGAAACAGGATTTAGTGCTACAGGAACAACTTACATCCAACACTCAGTGACGCGGAATTATCCCTGCCTGGGGAGCTCAGGGAGAAAAGGGGCCACTTGGAGCTTTTGGGGTGTGAGCTTGGGGGACAACTGCCCTGGGGCCAGGTTTTTCCCCACTGTGTCCCACAGGGTGTGGGCCTCCCTGGGGGCTCTCGTTGTATCCTGTAGGGTCTGCGCAAGCTGGAGGGGGCCTTCAGAGAGGAGGCTGACTAGGGAGATAAATGATGTCTTGTCCTTGAGACTGTATATTTTGGAGATAAAGCTATTATCTGATGCATAGTGTGTGAATATTTTCTCGAATTCATGGGTTGCCTTTTTGTTTTAATGGTGGTATCTTTTCCTGTGTAGAAAATTTTGAGTTTGATGTCGTCCCAGTTACGTAACTTTTACTTTGGTTATCTTTGTGGCAGCTGTTGTTTCCCCTAAGAGCTCTCCGAGGTTGAGCTCATAGAGCATTTTCCCCATGTTTTCTTCCAAGTATTTTCATGGTTTCATATCTTATGTCTAGGTCTTTGATCTGTTTTGAGCAGACTTTTGTGTATGGTGCTAGTGAATACTTTTTTTTGCAGGCATCTGTCCCATTTTCCCAACACCATTTATTAAATAGATTTTCCTTCTTCCATTATATGCTCTTGTCTCCTCTGTCAAAGATTTACTTGCCCATATAGGTGTGGCTTTATTTCTGCGCTCTTAATTTTATTCCACTGATCTGTGTCTGCTTTTGTTCCAATACCATACAGTTTTAATGATGATCACTTTGTAGTATATTTTGAAATCAGGAAGTGTGATTCCTGTCACTATTTCATCCCCCACCCCTTCAGGATAACTTTGGCTATTTGAGGTCTTTTGTGTTTCCAAATAAACTTGTTTTGTTTACTCAATTTCCTTTAAAAAAAAAAGTCTCTGGAATTTTCATAGGAATTACATTAAATCTGTTTATTTCTTTGGGTAGGATTGTCATTTTAACTAAGTTAATTTTTCCAATCCATAAGCATGGAATATTCTTCTATCGCTTTATATCTTCTATTTGTTAAAGTCTTGTACTTTTCATTATAGAGGTTTTTCGACTTCTTTGTTAAGTTTATTCCCAGGTATTTGATCTTTTTTAATATTATTTGAGAATAGGATTTCTTAATTTATTTTTCCTGTACCTCATCATTTGTATCTAGGAATGCTATTGATGTTTGTGTGTTGATTTTATATACTGACACTTTGCTATACTCATTTATTGTTTCCAGCAGTTTTTTGTGTTTAGGGTTTTCCAAGTATAACATCATGTCATCTGCTAATAATAGTTTTATTTCTTCTTTTCCAATTTGGATTCCTTTGGTATGTTTTTCTTGCCTTGTTGCGCTCATACAGACTCCCAGAACCTAAGCAGAATAGTGGTGGGGAGAGAGGGCAACCTGTCTTCTTCCAGATCTTAGGGAGAAGGCTTTCAGCTTTTCATCATGGAATGTGAATTTGACTATGGGGTTGTCATACATTACTTTTATTATGTGAGGTATGTTCCTTCTACTCCTATTTTGGTGAGGGTTTTTATCATGAAATGGGAGTTTAATCTTGTCAAATGCTTTTTCTGCATCTCTTGATTCGCTCATATGATTTTTGTTCATTATTGATGTGGTGTATTACATTGATTTGAGTATTTGAACTATCCCTGGAATGAATCCCACTTGATGTGTCTTTTTATTTTAATGTGCTGTTGAATTTGGTTTGCCAGGATTTGGGTAAGGATTTTTGCATCTATATTCACTTGTGATATGTCTATTATTTTCTTTTTTGGTGCTGTCTTTGGTTTGAGGATTGGCTAATACTGGCCTTATAGATTGTACCTGGGAATTCTCACTGCTCTTCATTTTTGTGGAGAGTTTAAGGAGGATGGGAGTTATCTCTTCTTTGAATGTTTGGTATTTATCACTGGTGAAGCCATCTGGATCTAGGCGGTGACTTGTCTTCTTTTTTTTTTAGTGCTTTATTGTGGTAATTTTTGTTATACTAATTAAAATGAACTCTTAATATGTAGGCTCCCCATATAGGCAGGTACCCTATTCTTTAGGTATGTAACAACACACCCTTGTCTCCACCAGATTGCCAAGTGTTCTTCACCATTGTTCAGTGGGCTCTGCCACCACTTGCTCCTCCCTCCCCAAGCCCCCGCACCCTCATTCTTTTCCCTATTGGTAACCTCATTTCTGTTGCAAGTGTCCAAGGGTTGGTTTTGATTCATCTGTTCTTTTGTCTTATTTTCATTCTACCTATGAGTGAAGTCATCTGGTATCTATCTTCTTTTGACTTATTTCACCTAGCACAATCCCCTCTAGATCCGTCCACATTGATTCACATGACAGGGTTTCATTTCTTTTAAATGCTGTGTAGTATTCCATTGTGTATATGTCCCACATGTTCTTTATCCATTCATGTGACATTGGACACTTAGGTAGTTTCAAATTCTTAGCTTTTATGAATAGGTCTGCAATAAACATGAGGGTGCATAAATCACTGTGAGTTAGGGTTTTTGTATATTTTAGGTAAATACCCAGAAGTGGGATGGCAGGATCAGGTAGGATTTGCCTGTTCAGCTTTTTGAGGAATCCCATACTGTTTTCCATAGGGGTTGCACCATTTACACTCCCACCGACAGTGTGAAAGTGTTGCCTTTTCTCCACATCCTTGCCAACATTTGTTGTTTCCAGACTTTTGGGTCTCCCAAGTATAAGGCGATATCTCATTGTTATTTTGACTTGCATTTCCCTGATGACCAGTGAGGAGGAACATCTTTTCATGTGCCTGTTGGCCATCTGTATATCCTCTTCAGAAAGATGTCCCAATTTCTCTTGTTTTTCACTGGATTGCCTGTTTTTATGTTACTGAGTTTTATTCTTTTTTTTATATTTTAGATATTAAGCCTTTGTCAGAAATATGGAACACAATTTTCAGTTAGTAGCCTTTTTGTTTTGATGATGTTTTCTTTTGCTGTGAAGAATCTCTTTAGTTTGATGTAGTCTGTTGTTTGTTTTTCTTTTTGTTTCCCTTCATGCTGGAGTTGAGTCCCCAAAAACCTCTCTAAGATTGAGAGCATGAAATGTCTTTCCTGTGTTGTCTTCCAAGAATTTTATGGTTTCTGAGTCTCTAGTCCATTTTGAGTTAATTTTTGTGCATGATGTTAGAGAGTGTTCTAGCTTCATTCTTTTGCATGTAGCTGTCCAGTTTTCCCAACACCGTTTATTGAAGAAATTTTCCTTTCTCCGTCATATGCTTTTGGCTCCTTTATTGTAGATTGACTGTATGTATGTGAATCTGTTTCTGGTGATTTAGTTCTATTCCATTGATCTGTGTGTCTGTTATTATTCCAGTTCCATACTGTTTTGATGACTATCGCTTTATAGTATAGCTCAGTATGTGGGAGTGTAATCCCTCCAAATTCATTGTTTTCTCATAATCGCTTTGGCTATTCGGAGCCTTTTGTGGTTCCTTATAAATTTTAGGAATTTTTTGTTCTATTTCCTTGAATAAGCCTGTGGGGTTTTAATGGGGATTGCATTAAATCTGTATATTGCTTTAGGTAAGATGACTATTTTAACTATAGTGAACTACCGAGGCAGGGACTTTTATATGAAGTCCAAGACTTAGAAGTTCAGTGACCTTTTGTTGTACATTTAATAGCTGTTATGTCCACAATACAGTATACCCATCCTGGAGATGAGTTATTGATTAGGAAACACCAGAGTGGGAGAGACCCCTGCCAAGTGGAGCGGCACAAAGGACTGGGGCAGCGCTCCTCAGCCTGTCACTGCTCAGCCTCAGACTGTACCTGGTCCTTCCATGGCTGTGCTGGCCTGGCTGGCAGTGCAGCTACCGTGGCCTGGTAAGGACTGAGTCACGAGCCCCGACATTTGTGAGATTGTCCTCGGCAGTGTTCACTGCTCGTTTCGCCACTGACCAAGTCGGCAGTGAACAGAAACCTCCTAGAGCAGCGCACCCTCATCGAAGGACGTGACCCTGCCAGACTGTCATTTCTCTCCTGCCCCCTTGACCTTTGGAATGAGATGTGATGCCAAAACTCTTGCCTTCCTTCCAGTTCGTCAAACTGTCTGAATGTTAGCGTAGATGAGGCAGAGTCCTGGATGAACCACTAAAATATCCCTATTTCAGATGAAAATATCTGTTATCTTTCAAGTGGAGTCATATAGTCTGATCTGCCCTGTTACATTTTTTTATTTGAATATGTGGAGAAATGACATCGGCAGAACTCAATTTGATAAAGAGGATCACATGAGGAGACACTTTCATTGACTCTCACTAGCTGAGTGATACAAAAGAGTACAAAAATGTTATGAAAACACTGGATTCTTGGTAAGTACAGTCAGGCCTCCTATCCACATTCGTGGATTCAACCAACTGCCAATCCCAATATTCTAGTAGCTAGGCCCACAGTGGTTGCATCATTATCTTGGTCATTATTCCATGAACAATATAGTATAACAGTTACTATATATCCTTTACATTGTATTTGACATTATAAGTAAATTATGTGAGAATTTTTAAAATATGCGGGTAGATGAACATAGGTGATATCCAGATACGATGCCATCTTGTATAAGGCACTTGTTTGTGCCTGAGGTCCTGGGACCTCATGCGATACCAAGGGATGGCTGAATATTTAGTTGAAAAAATTATTAAGTTTTTAAAAATTGTCATGTCCTGGTGGCTTAGGCATTAAGATGGCAGCTGGCATATAGTCCACATGAAACTCAAGGACCTGAATTCAAGACCTAGGGCTGGGGGAACAGCCAAAATGAAGGAAAAATAATTGAAAATACTTCTTCCTTCCTGCCTCCCTCCCTGTCTTTATTCCTGTCTGTTTCCTTCCTCTTTAAAAATAAAAATAAAGAAATACATTGTTTCACTTTGAATACATATTGCTGATGAGTTAACATAAAAGATTGAAGTCTTCAAAAAATATTCCTCCCATCTTGTCCGAAATCACTTTTCTCCTCCCCCTCCCAGACACCAGATGGGCCAGCCAAGGAAATAAGGTAATCAGTTGTTTGATGTGTGGAATGATGAGATGACTGGAAAGCAGGGACATTTACTTGGTTCTAGGTTTTCTGCAACTCTGACTTGCAGAATCAAAGAATAAACACCTAGGAGAGTGAAGTACCTCCCTGAATGGTTTTCACTTTGTCCAGCTCTTCCATACCGACTGGAGAGGCCACAGTTGAGTACTGTCAGCTGACGCTCTACATGCCTATAGTGAACTGGAAGCCACTCTCTTAGGGATCCGATCTGATTCTAGAACTCCTAGAAGCTTGGAATATGATGAATAAGGCTTTTTAGATTGCTTTGTGCTTATTTGAAGACAGATTTCTCCACGTATTCCATGAACTACCTTTCTTCATTGCTGTCGAATTTTCTTTGGAATTTTCTTTTTTGTCTGGTTACTGAGATCTTAATCATGGTTGCTTTAGTTTTTGTCCAGTTGGCAGTTAGGGTTTAAGAAGGCATCCAGTATTTTTCATCAGGAAGTCTCTGAACTAAATTCTGCTTTTTTTCTCCTACAGAAAAGAGGAGTTTTCTCATCCTTCTAGGTTTTTGACTCCATTGGTAACAGGAAGTCGCAGGGAGAACAGTGTAAGTTGATGGACGAGCAAGAGTGGGTTTTGGCGGTGGTACAAGTACTTACGGAGGGTGTATAGCCAGGTACCTATGTGGAAGCACGCCTAGCGGACTGCTGTGTGTATGGCCTTGTATGTAAAGAGATAGAAGTTCCAGTCTTCAGAGGACTGGTGAGGAAGAAAGATGACACAGACAAATGTTAGTTATCACACAGTGTATGATCGCTGTGGGACGGGTCAGCTGAGGTTGCTGTCCAGGTAATGTTCAGTAAGCAGTCTTGTGCATGCATTTGGAGTTAACTCTCTGTGTCCTCTTAACAATTAGAAATAAAGTTAGAAACATCATTCAAGAACCAAGCCATGGAGAATATGAAAGACCCAGGGAAATGCATGTTAAAAACCAGGTGGAGAGACCGCTCTATTTCTACAGGAGGGGAAGAATAAGACACGTTCATATTTCTTTCTTTAGCTATAGATATAACCACGTGCAAGAAACAACTCAGGGAATTCCCCATCTACACCTGACAGCTCTGGACCACGTAAACGGAAGTTTCCGCTGCTATCCCACAGGAAACAGAGACAGATAATCTTGGTATGGACTTGTCCTTCTGCACCACCTATCCTGGCTTAGTCTCCTGTCTTGGGAAGGCTAAAGACAGATTTCTTCCAGTTTCTTCTGATTAACCTGCTGCCTTCTTTTTCTCTTGGGCAGCCTCCCACCTCCCCAGCTCACTTATTCAATCTGCTGAAGATACAGACTTGGAAAAGAAAGCTTTTTGGCAGTGGTTGAACAAGTTCTTAGAGGAGCAGACTGGTAAGGAATATAGATGATTTTCACATTCCAGACAGGGTGTTTTCTTTGGTTTTATTTTGGTCATTCTCATCTGAGAAATCTATCTGGAATCTGGAGAGCAATGAGCCTTGAGAGCAAGGGAAATCATTTGAGTGAGTTTCACTGGGACCCTGTGCACTCTGGACTAGCTAATGCCACCTGGGAAGAATCCCCAAGCAAAGGAGGACAATTCAGTCTCTTCTTTGTTCCTTAGATGCTGCCTCAAACTCCTAAAAGTCTGTCACTGAGAACCCACCTACCACACAGCCCTCCTTTACCTTT
>RJWH01010234.1:0-17937 GCA_004363575.1 Solenodon paradoxus
ATGAAATGTTCTCTACTGGCTGCTACTTCAGATTTCAAGTGAATTGACACATTTTCTTGTGAAAACACCTCAACACATTTTTTCTCAATTGCAGAATGTAGTTTCACCAGCACATTTTCCACAATTCTAGAAGCCACTGAAAAGATGTCAACATTGGCGGGAAGGTCTCCTTTGTCATGGTCAGCAGAAACTTCGGTTGGAACGGAAGAAAAGGTGGGGATGGTCTGCATGAATTCAGACACCATTTCATCATAGATGTGTTTTAAAATCAACTCTATTTCCTCATTGAGGTGATGTTTAAAATTAACAAAAACATTTTGTATCTCCTTATTTATGGCTTGTGTTATTTCGTTGGAAGACAGGGGTCCTCCTATGTCCTCTGTTACAGTAGAGGCGTCTTTAGATTTCTGTGTGACTGTTTCAATAGGTGTGAAAAGGTGACTAACGGATTCACAGGTTTTAGGCTTTGTGCATTCAGAGGTCTGAGTATGTACTGGTTCGGAGAGTTTATGTTGTCCTCTCTTGAGATTTTTTTTCTCCACAACTGTTCCTTCTTCATCGGCTGAAGATGATCTTAAAGATGTAACCAGCTGCCTTGTGGACTGGTCAGTTGCCTTTGCACAGGGCTCTGCCTGAAGCTTCTGATTTGTTTCATATAGAATTGCTTCACTGCATGTGCTACAGCAACTCACACTACTAGAAGAGAGGGTAGAGCTTTTGGGTGTTGAGTACATAATATCTTTCATCTTTTCTTCATATTTTGTGATGGCTGGGTATAATATGCTGATCACTGCAGCCACAACCCAGGTCATTGTATTATGAATTATACTGTTCAGTTCTTCAGAAGTTACCTGGCAAGGAAGTGATCAGGGATACAAGGGAATCCAATGTGAATTTTGTCTATTTTAGGGACAGGAATTAGCCTTCAATTTCTTATATCAAACAGTGATCAGCTAGGATCCAGCCATGGTATATAGAGAATGCATGGGAAAGGAGCTATTTAAAACATCAGAATAATTTGAAGTTGGTTGATTGTCTATGGATGCAATCCAGTCTTTGAATAAGATTGCCTTTGATCCACAATCTGTTGTAAATTTTGTTCTTAGTATTTATAGCTGAGGATAAGTGCTTCCTAGTTGAAAAAAATAGCTAAATGGGTTCTAGGCTATAGAAAAATGCTCTGGCAAAAAATAAGACTGTGTTTAGGGGCCAAGCAATATTTATTTTTTATATTTCATATTTTTAATTATTGTTTCTCTTGTTTACATTACTAATATGATTTTCAGGACAATAGACTCGCCCCTCAGTATGTGGATATCATACCACACCCACCACCAGAATTCTAGTGCCCATCATCATTAATATTTTGACTCTTTCAATTCCAAAATACAAAGCAGATTAGCTCTAAATTTCATGGAACAAATTTGCAAGCAAACATTGATGTGCCTTTGCCGAGATAGCCTCCTTTTATTTAGGCATCTGTTTAGGAGGTGAGGGCAAAAAATAAAGCCCCAAATGCAGGGGTCAGCAAACAGGGTTTGTTCCGCGGTTTATCTGTTGCTGCCTTCCTCTGTCGATTGACTGATAAGCATTTGTGAATGAGTCCAGCCAAGTTACAAAGTTCAATTGATGGGTAGCAATTAGCACTGATGATCTGGGGGAAATGAATAGGCTTTGGGCCCAACAAAAGATTATCAGTGTAAACTGTCTTGGATAGGAAGGCAGAATACAACTCATGAAATAAACACATTAATTTATGTAGAAAAATAGGGCTGAGCTAGGACTGGGATTCAAAGAGCCAGAAGGCTGAGCAGCAGAGAGAAGTTTGGGTCTCCTTCAGCATGAACTGAAACAAAACTAGAGATCAGACTTAAATGGCCAATTCCTCAGTGCTGTGTTCACTGCCACAGCTCAGACTGCACTGGAGACAGATGCAAAACTGTACCTGCCTATATACTTCTGCTTATTGCAGATATATTTTGGAAACATAAAATTGCTCTTACCTGTAATAAAATAGTATTGTTTTTAAGTTCTCATTACCCTCAAGATAGCCTGACAGGTTTGTGTCTTCTGTAGGAACTCTTTGCAAGGCTGTCGATGTTAAGTCAGTAGCAGCAAAGGTTGGACCCCTGGCATTCAGGCTGTGCACTGTTTAATATTCTGGCATTTGGGCACCACATTCCCTATAATATGGCTGTTGCCTCCCAATTATCTCCAAAGTTTGTTCCCAGATTGTTCGGGTTTAGACTAACAATCAAAGTTAACAATGTTTTGTATGTAGTAAACTCTTTCCTGACTGGTTAGAAAAGGTTAGAGGGCCACTGCAGGGGAAAGCCATTTTATTCCACTCTAATTCCCAATTCTCTTAATACATTTTTGTGATAAAATACACATAACATAGAATTGACCATTTTAAAGTGTACATTTCAGCAACATTAAGCGTAGTCACAGTGTCGTGCAAATATCACCAAAATCTAATCCCCTTAATGAGGTTTTTTTTCATCTACTTCTCAGACCAGAAAATGGCTGTTGAACTTCAACAACAAAGTCTGGAATGACAGGGTATGGTTGAAAAAACATTTGTTTTACATAAACATGTCCTATTTTAAACACTTTTAGAAAAAACATCTAAACATTACTAGGTCAGTTATTCATCTACTTGGCCTAAGTCCATTCCAATACATTTGAGCTAAGGATTTCAATATGTATTATTTTATTACCAGATATACATTATTACTCTTAGAGATGAAGCATTTCCAATCTTAATATATAAAATAGGGGCATTCCTAAAGTTTTTAATGAGGTAAGATGTGATAAATAGAATCTGATTTTTCAGGTTATTTTTTACTATATTATTACACCAAGACATATCCTTTTGGTGCCAGAATGTCTAGATCTGCCAGAATGTCTAGATCTTTGTGTTTGTTGCATGTTCTAGAATTGATCAAGTGTCTGTGTGAAAGAGTTTGTGAGAGTGTATGCTACTCCCTTGAACTCCTTTCTTGTTTATGATTCATCTGTCTGGCTCCAAAGTTTGGACTCATCAAGTTCACCCTTTTATCTTTGCCTGCCCCACACTGCAACTCTCAGGTGACAAGGTCGCCTCTTTTGATAGATCAGTCATACTAAGAGTCTTCTAACGCCAAGAAAAATTAAGAGACATAACTAAGTCTCCTGGCTCATCTGGGCAAGAGGCAGGATGCTCATCCTGCAGTGGTCTGCAAAGACATTTCTTCCCATCACGAAGTGATTTTGTAGTAACTGATGCGTTTGCTCAATCTACCCTCCTAAGAATACTTGCCCAAAGGGCTAATAATAGTAACACTGGACCCCTTTTAACAATAACTTTGGTTCCCTGAAAAACTCAAGGTGAACTGAGAGTAAAAGTAAAGGAAAAGAAAAGGCAAAGCGAGAGACTGGCTGATATCTACAAGTAATTGCTAGCTGTCTGATTCGCATTTTTCTCTTATCACATACTATAAAATATACTCAGATATGTTGATTTATCAGTGAATTTCATTCTACATACCTTTTCTTGGCATTTATTTTGAGAGTATCTTTGTTGTCTGAAAACAGAAATTGATTTTTATTACTTATGATTAATAACATATATAATTTTCCCCAAATACCTAATCAGTGAATCAAATGATCCCCTTTGTGCTTGGGAGGTTTTTTCCTCCCCAGCAGTTCACTAAGAAGAATACACTTTATTTAGCCATCTATTTAGATATTAGCCCCTATAAGACATGCTCTCTTACTCAGTGGAATAGAATAGTTGATGCATAACTGATAGAAAAATAGCTGTTTCATAAACTAACATCTAATATTGCTACTTTAAAAAAAAAATATTTATTTAGAGGAAGGAAGCAGACAGGAATGAAGACAAGCAGGAAGGTGGGCAGACAGGAAGGCAGGCAGAGAGAGGAAGGAGGAAAAAAGCATCTATCCATCCATCTAGTTGCTCATTTTGGCCACCTCCCCATCCCGGGCCATGAACCCGGTTCCCAGATGCTAAGTAGACCACACTGAAGTGGCAGACTCAACCACTGAACCACCAGGGTACACCCTGATATTACTACTTTTAATGTACTTCGACCATGTTTGTTTTGTAGTGAGTTGGGAAAAGCATGGAGTTGGGGCGAGTATGAATTAGTCCTGTCTGCCTGATTTGCTTGATCAGAGTTTTCTAATATTTCACTTTATACCTACTTCCTCAGTCTCCTTCCCTTCCCCATACTAGGAAAATATCTATGGATGATTAGTGATAAAGAGGGATTAAAATAATGGGTCACTGCCGATTGAAAAATGGGCAGAGGATCTAAATAGGCATTTCACTGAAGAAGACATACAAATGGCAACAGACACAGGAAAAGAAGTCCTTCATTGCTTGTCATTAGGGAACTGAAAATCAAAACTATAGTAAGATTGCACCTCGCTCCTGTTATAACAGCTTTAATCAAAAAGACAAGAAACAAGTGTTGGAGAGGATATGGAAAAGAAGAAACCACAGTACATTGCTGATCGAAATGTAAATTGGTACAGCCACTATGTAAAACAATATGGAAATTCCTCAAAAAATTAAAAATAGAACTACCATATGACCTCTGGGTATTTATCCAAAGAATATTAAAATACCAATTCAAGAAGATACATGCACCTCTATGCTCACTGCAGCACTATTTACAACAGCCAAGATATGGAAAAAACCTAAGTGTCCAACAGATGACTAGATTAAGTTGTTTTAGATCAAACTTTTATATATATATATGTATATGTATATCTATGTTAGATAAGATTTTGCCATTTGTGACAACATGGATGGAACTAGAGTGGATTATGCTAAGTGAAATAAGTCAGAAAAGAGAAAGACAGTGTATGATTTCGTGCCTACATAGAATATGAAGAAACAAAGCAAATGAACAAATAAAACAAAGACAAACCCCCGGACTCTGATAACAGAATGGTGGTTACCAGAGGAGAAGAAGGTTGGGGATGAGGGAACTGGTAAAAGGTGGTCGATCGGATGGCGGTGGATGGTAACTAGACCTTTGGTGGTAGGCATGGTGTGGCAGGTACACTTGCCGAGGTGTAAAGTTGTACATCTGACACTTATACAGTACAGCACAATATTAACTTGATGAACAAAAAGAATGGGCTTCTGATGATATGTAATGCCATATTCGATGAATCCCTATTCTAGGTATCACAATATTTTATGTTCTCATTAGAATTATTTATTATCACCTACTACACAGAACCAAAATACATTTTTACTAAATTATAGCAAGAGAAAAAGTCATGAAAATTATAGAATAAAACAATTGGAAAAAACCAAAGCCTAATAATTCTAATTATTTTTCATGACTAACATAGATCATTTGTCTCTTTTTTTGTGACCTCCTTAAAGGAAAACTGACACACCGCCTTCATTTTTACTTGTCCTGGCCTTATTAAATTTACTTTTTCCAAGGCCTACAATCTAATTTTCTATACTTTTTTTTTACAGTTTTTTTCTTTTGCCAATTTTTTTTCCCAGCCTCAGGTCTCAAACCTGGGTCCATGATTTTCACAGTCTGTGCCTAGCCACCTGTGCTATGTAGGAGGGTGACTTACAATTCCATTTTGAGAAATACAGCCAGACTCTGAAATTACAACCTAAATCCTATTAGGAAAAGAAAACTTATAGGTCTCAGCTAGGGTTAGGTATCAGTAGTCTGTTCTTAGACTGGTAATTTTTTTGCAATATGGAACCTGGCACAGGAATGCTGACACCAGGGACATAGTTCCTATCCTTTGGATTAATTTATTTTTCTAAGACCCAGTTTCCTAGGCCAACTCCAGCATAATTCCCTTCCTGGAGACCCTCTGCACCCTAATGCCCCGAGATTGTTTTTTCTGCTCTTTCTAGCTCACTTCACAGGTAGCAAGTGGTAAGAGTGAGTCCTGTGTGTTTGTGCTGCCTGTTCCCACAGGCTTTCTGTGTTGTCCCTTGACCCCACATGTCCCAAAGCATGTGTTTAGATAAAAGGAAATAGCAAAGAAAAACCTGAGAAAAACACTAACCAAATAAATGAGAAAAACCTCATGTAAGACCAATAAAACTAGTTGTAATACTGGATACAATTTGTGATGAGTGATCAGATTCTTACTGGAGTAAACTGGGCAGAAACATACAAAATGAATTCACAATTTTATTGGGAAGTTTCACTATAATTCCAGGAATGATGTAATAGTCCATATACTTTTCCCTGTTCTTAGCTGGTTTTCCTCCATAGGTTGATGCTACTAAAGTGAGGTTTATTCCATTTGTAGTACCACCTCTCTACTTAAATAGAGGGTGATGTTAACAACAACAAGTTCAAAAGCCCCAAAGAGAAGGCAGTTTTCACAGCTTAATTTTCCGTGTTATAAAACCATATGCATACCTTTCTATGCCTGACTTTCTCCCCCCAAGTACCCCTTAAAGATTAATGTAACAAGATTCAAATGTAGTCTGTCTGCCTAAGGCTTATGCATATCTAATTTTTAGTCTAATTGGTGATCTTCTGCTTATATCTCAGGTCTATAGCTTGGAGATGATACCTGATGTCTCCTGATCATACATATTCATAGTCCATTCTATTACCAAATTAATTTACTCTTTATAATGGCTGAATGGGATGTAAAAACAACACGCACCTCTATATCCTGATATCAGTGTTCCAGTCTGAAAACCAAAGACTGGGTAATTCCATCGGTGGCTGTCCCTTTACCTGGCATTTTCTCCTCATCCCTGCCCTCAAGTCACTCTCATTCTTCATGTCTCCCTGTCTTTTGGTTTTTTTGTGAAGCACAAGTTAGGTCAGGGGCAGTGCATTATTCATCTTGGTATCCTCCTAATACCCAGCACTATACTTTGAATGTAGTAGGTTCTCACGCCAAAATGAAGGCTTTTGTTTAGTAGACAAAACATTGATGGACTTCTGCAACTGGCACCCATTTAACTGACTTCAGTTTGTCCTACATGCTGCTGTCAGAGGTGTTCAGAAGAGTTATTGATTCGACAATATCACACCCTCTTCAAAACCATTAGAGTATCACCCAGTCAATGAAATACAAACTTCTGAGCAGTCTTCAGGGCAACGGATTTATTTCTGTCTGCTCTGTTTCTCCTCTCGTCTTCCATCCCAGTCATAAGAACGTACTCAGTATCTAAATGCAAAGCTTAACTATTACAACTATTTACTCGTACCATTTCCTTATCACATTTGCTTTCTCTTGTTCCGATTTCTTTGGTTCTTAATTCTATTTAAGGAAGCTTATTGTTTATGTCCTTTGCGTTTGCATTAGAAATGAACAGAGAACTAATAAGTTGGAGAGGAGAGAAAGAAAGTGGTGGAACAGGTATGATGCATCCATCATTGAGGCATGGAAAGCTAGGAGCTACATTGGAACAAGCAAATTAAGGCAAAGGACTTGAATCTGTTGTCTGTAAGGTAAGGGAATGGACAAAATGGGTGCAGTCAGAACAGATGATGTTGTTAGCTAGGTTTTTGTATGCTCTGGCCTGGAATTGTGCTGGATATAGCTAAAGATATTTTAACCCCATGTATTATAGAGGAATGGAAGTCACATGTGGAGTTATTTATCATACTTATATTTTTGAATAAAAATAGTATTTTTAAAATAAAAATTCACAGCATTTGCTATTGAAAAGACTTAAGTGATTCTGTAACTGTAGTCCAGGGTGGGAGGGCAGGAGGAAGAGAGGCAGGAATAAACACTTTATAAGACTACACACAATCGTTATTCTCTCACCTTTATTTAAAAAATTATTCTAATACTGGGCTAGTGAGTTTCCTTCCTTCAGCATCTTTGTATCCCATCAATATTTAGTATGCCAGAGAAATGCACGTCTATCACTCCTAAGCTCAAAATCTTTACCAAGGACATTTGGTCTGAATGTCAAATCATTTGGCACTCCATATTATTTTCTTCGCCTAACCATTTTCTTCAGAGTTTGGGATTTATAAAGCCCAGCTTGGATATCAGTTGGTTTGTTGAATGCTTAGAAAATGATGGTGTTGGATATGTGTATTCCATCAGGAGTTATCTTATGTGCATGGATTATTATTCAAGTTGGAGGGGAACAGGACATCAGGAGAACAGATAGCCACCAAGCGTTGAAGGCCGAAAGGCCCCTAGACCCCCAAAGATCTTTTCTACTGACTTGTTTTGCATTATAGAGATTATTTTGAATTACAGTGCAAATATCTTTAGAATGGAGTAACAGATGGAGTCACTACTAATAAAGTAAATCACCGTCATTAGGAAACAAATTAACCCCACAAGGCACAGGTAATGCACATTTGAATGAGGTGAGGGGAAAATAGACCCAGATTCCAGAAAGCTGTGTGGCAAGAAGAGGTAGTGCTATCTGAAAGGGAAGTGAAAGCCCTGCATATTAGGGGAGCATAGAACCAAACTGAGAATAAAGAAGAAAGGAGGTGGAAGAGTACCACTGACTAACTCTGCTTACTTTACTTTTTTAGCTTAGTCCTGAGAGGTTACAAAAGATGAAGGTTTTACTACATACAAACAGAACTACAATGGAGGATTCCATGAATCTGTCCTCAAGCAGCACTCCTGTTTAATGATCTAAATGTTCATTTAAAATAGCACATTAATTTATTAAGTTAAGTTATTAGATACTTACCTAGGTGATGAAGCATGAGAAGAACTGATTATTTGAACTGCAGGTAGATTTTCAGAGAGAAAAAAATGACTGTTGTTATCCTTTACAAACTACTTATAAAATGGTAGCATATCTAAATAGGTCTCTATTCCCTATTGTCACTACTCTGCTTAAACCCTTCAGAGACTCCAGGGACACATGAAATACACTTAAAGATCTGGGGTCATTGCCTACCATACCAACCTCATCTCTAGTCACTGTTCTACATATGTTCTATGTTCCAGAGACACTGAACAACATGCAATTCTCTTTGTCTTTGCCCTTACTATTTCCTTTATAACTCTTACATCCCTCTTTGAAATTTCTAATCCTCTAGGACTCATTCAACCTGTGTCACCTCCTTCAGAGAAACTTCCTTGGAGTTTGCCTAGGTAGAGAGGCATCCTTTACCAATGTTTCTGAAGCACCCAATATATCCTTCTTTTATAGTACTTACTATGTTGTATTGTGATTACTAGCTTCCAGTATCTGGCATGTAGTAAGCATTGAATAAAAGTTGTTGAATGAATTCTTTAGCACATGCGTTAACTCAATGTTTGCTCATTAGTCTGCCTGTTATTAATCTTTTCTCACTTGAGTACTGTCTACTTTTTTCTGTAAACAAATGTTAAGTATATTATAAATAAATTCCAGTGATCTAGTTAAACACTTTTACTTACATTCTATGTACCCTCTTGAATTTTTTTGTATATGAGTATGTTTTTTGCATGTGTAAATTTCGGAAAGGAAGGAATTGGAATTAAATAGTGCACAAAGCTAAAAAATTAAGTGTGATAATATTATTGAGGTAGTTTTAAAACGTGTCCCCAAAATTTTTGTTATTTTTCCCTTTAAGAGGTAGAGGTTACTCTCTTTCCCTTGAGTGTGGGTTGGACTTAGTGACTTGTTTCTAATGAATAGAATACAGTGGAAGTGATGGTGGCTAACTCCTCAGACTAGGTTATAAAATAGATTTTGCATTTGGTCCCTTCCTCTCGGAGTACTCATTCTGGGGGATGCCAGATGCCATATCATGAGTATACTCAAGGGCAGGGCCTACATGATGAGGAATTGAGACCTCCTGCCAACAGCCCTGAGTGAGCACCTTGGAAGTTGAATTTCCAGTGCCAGTCAATTCTTTAGATGACTTCAGCAGCTTGGCACAACCTGTGGACCATAGTCTCATGAGAGACCTGAGTAGAACCACCCAGCAAGCTGCTCCCATATTCCTGACCACAGAAACTTTGAGATAATAGTGTTTATTTAAGCTGCCAAGTTTTGGGGTAATTAATCAGCACTAGATAAATACGGCAGTTGTTAAAAATATAAACAACTCTTCTATGGTTTCTAGCAATATGGTAGATTTTATATCTTTCTAAAGGACTTTTATCTATATACAAGCTATTAAAATGCAATGGGAATTTGATAAAAATAAAAATTACAGTAGAGAACTTTAATACACCTCTGTTGACTGGACAAATCTAGTAGACAGTAAGAAAAATCTCCTAGACAAAAAATTCAATAAAGACATAGTAATTTAAATATATAATCAATAAATATAAATTTAATATTCATTTAGAGCTTTACATCCCTCAAAGAATATAATTTTTGGTGTGTCTGTGGAACATGTTCAAATTATCAGTCATATATTTTGCTACACAGAAAACCTTAACTTCAGTGTGTTAAAGCTTTACAGGCTATTTTCTCTAATCTAATAAAAATATAACCCAAATATTAATTTCTTGATAATTAAAATACTTATGAATAACTTTTAGATCAAAGAGGTAATATCAAAAGAAGAAAGTACAGTCTCCCTAAAAAAAGCACTTTATATCAAAACCTATAAGAAAACCTTTTTTTTCACTTCACGGTTTGGGGGAAATCAGGTATTCTTTTCACTGCTTCTTCAATGAGTCCCAGACAAGTATCTAAAACTGCCTTCCTAACTGTTCTACTTTAGATGTCCACTTGGAGGCCTGCAGGCCCTTCATATTCAGTATATTCATAGCTGAACTACTTTTTTCTCTTTCAAACATGTTCTTCCTTCTGTTTTATCTATTTACTGATTGGCACCTCTATTCACTACTTAGTTGCTCAGTCTAAAAGTCTAATGGTTTTCAACTCCTCTCTCCCATATTAGATACTGAATGTCATCCATTTGACCTCCTCAGTTTGAGTCTAATCTGTGCCCAGCTTTCCACTTTTACTACCAAAAACTTTATTTAGGACTCATTTCTAGCCCCGACCATGTAATAGCCTCTTTAACTGCAGAGAGAGGCCGCAGATATTGTGGTTAGGATGGGTCGAGTAAGACAGACCTGGGTTAAAACCCTGGCTTTGCCACATACTATGTGATACTTTGGGCAAGATAATTTGAGACTTAGTTTGCTTACATGTAAAATGGTAGATAAAAACTGACTTCATTAAATTGTTGGGAGGGATAAATTAGAGAACACAGAGAGCTTAGCATAGTGCCTGGGTACATAATCAGTGTTCAATAAATATTATTTTTATTGTCTCATTGCCTTCAATCTCTTCACCTTCAATTCTGATCACATTATGCTCCTGCCAATATTCTTCAACAGTTGCATTTTGATAACAGGATAAAAAGTATATCTCATGGCATGACCTACATAATCTTAATGATGGAACCCTATCTACCAGTCAAACTACACCTTCTATAATTCTCTAACTTCAACTTTTAACCCTAAAATTCCAAAACAACTTGTATTTCCACAAACACACTATGCTCCAGTGCCTGTCTTGGGAATTATATTCCCTTCTCCTAGAAGGTTCTCCCCAATTTTCCTGCCTCAAAAAAATATTTCTTGTCCTTCACGTCTCAGCTCATTTGGGGTCTGTTGTGTAAGAGTTTCCTGAGCTTCCCTTTGTTTCCACTAAACTTTGTACATAGCTCCATTATTGCACGTATCATATTGGGTTGTGATTATTGGCACGACAGTTTCCCACTAAGCTGTAAAATCCAGGGTGGAGACTAGGACTTTGCTACTTTGTATGTTCAATATTTAGCATGATGCCTGGGATATAGCAGAAGCTCAGTAAGTTTAGTTGAATGTATGGATTGTAGATTACAGGATTTACTTAATAACTATTGCTGATGTTTACCTGGCTCATAGTTAAGGCTTTGTTTCTTGGTCTTTTTTCCATTCAGATCAGCATATGGCATCTATATAGGCCACAAGAAAAATTAAAACAAAGAAAATCTTCAAAGAATTTGAATATCAACTATTTTTCACATTTTAAAATAAAGAAATTTAAATAAATGATTTTAAAAGTCCCTCCATAATAAATACACACATTTCATTTGGTATATAGTACATATATTGCTTGTAGAATTCAGGGGTTTAAGAATTCAGTGGTATTAACAGGAATATACCGATCAACATGGAAGGGAATCAACTGAATGCTAAAAATGTATGGTTTTTAAACAAAGTCAACTATGGGGAAACATTATTAAGAGAACTGGATGGCAGAGAGCCAGTTCTCTGTATACAGAGGATGTGACTTTTTGATTTGGCCAAGAGTTCTACCTGATTAGGTAATTATACAGGAAGATAAATCCAACAGACTTAATTTTTTCCATGTCTGAGAGCTGAACACAAGCCAGCAGAAGTACATTTCTTGACACTGATGGGATGGGTAAAATAAGTTGGAAAATAGTATTATATTTTGCTGTAATAAAAATGTTCCTGCAATTTCTCAAAACAAATTTGGTACCTGTGACCATTTGATGTATTCATATTGTCCATTATAGTCTAGTCTCCATTAAAAACTGATCATCTGAATGTGTATATTGACTTTTTTGGTAAATTATGTAGTATTAAGTGTTCCACTAGGGGAATAGTGGCTCTATAGTGAGGCTAATGAAAAAAGAGTTAATTCCTGATGTACAACTATTAAACTATCTCAAAGTAGTTAAAAAGGTTCTTTTTTCAGATACTCAGCATTCTGATTATAGATGTTAACCTAGTAGCACAGTGCCCTGTATCTAGCAGGTGTTTCATAAAGATTTGTTTATACAGACAAGCATTTTGTGGCTAACAAGCTACAGTTGAGCAGTTCATATAATCGTTTGCCATGCATTTCACATAGGGCATAGGAAATGATGCCACTCTCTACCTAAGTTATGTAGAATTCATTTGTGAAGACTTTAGTGGATTTCTTGCTAGATGACATCTCTTTCAAATCAAGTTCACTTTTTGGAGCATCTGATCAGTTAATACAAGATGCTAATGATGAGAAGGATGTGGATTTGATTCTTATAATGACAAGTTGGCAACCCACAGAGGCAGTCTATATTGTGATCAGATGTTGTCACTCAACTCCTGCTGACGATCCACCATCTGATTAGTGATTACTGGTCACAAAGGGGGTCACGTTAAGTAGTGTGTCTATCTCTGCACAACCCATCAACACTAAAGGAAAAATGATCCACAAAAGCCCAATCTGTTGCTTCTTCTGCAGGCCACAGGTACGTATCTTGAAGCTCTTGAAGTGTGTCATTTAGGAAGCCTATAACCTAAGAGCTAAGTGGGAATACTCAAGTTTTTCAGGTAAATCTCTATGAAGAATTAAGGCAACTAGAATGTTAAGTTCTGGATGTTTAACACATTTAAAATATCAGATTCACCACTTTTCTTCTGCTAGCTTACAGCTTGTTACTGGTATTCCCTATACTTCTAGTCTAGCAGCGCTAACATAACCAATAGCCACGAGCATCAGTAGTCTGAAGTAGAACAGGATTATTACTATGGATTCACATTTCAATGTTTATAAAAGTTACTATTGAGTAGTTAATTTCATAGTATAAGATTGTTCTGAGTTGTCATTTAATGAACGAAATTGTTATATTAATCTTGATCATAACTTTTATTTGTTCTGTCTGTACCTGGGACAAATGAGATGCTACTTACCTCTTGTTTCTGATAGTCTATTGAAGAGTATATGGAGCTTTTTGTTGTTTTAGAAAAACTTGTACTTCTAGTTTCTGGGGAAAGAGGAGGTATCTTTACATATGAAAAATGACACAGTTCTCCTTGCTACATTGCCTGTGTCTATAATTACCATAGCTATGAATATATTTACTTATGCAACTTAAGGCAGTATCTCTAAGTATAAAATGCCTTTTTAAAGTCCCCTATCAACAAACTTCCAGTGGCTCAATACTGATCTCAGGGACAAGCCTGAAATTCTGAACTTCTGGTCTTAAATTACTTTGCCAGCTTAATCTTGTACCACTCCTCCTGCTCCAGAATAACTGTTTTGTATTTTATTCAGTAGGCAAGGGGGAACCACTGAGGACTTTTGAGTAGAGGAATGGTATTTCAGGAGGATTACATTAACAGCAAAATATAGGCTAGATTAACAGGAGGAAGATGAGGTTGGAGGCAAATTGTGCAGCATTTTAGGGCAGAGGTGGTGTGAATGGAAAGGGGGGGAACATTATGAGAGTTTAAGGAGGTAGATTGGACAGAATATGGCAACTTTTGGATGTAGAATATAAGCAACAGAAGAGTCAAAGATGATGCTGGTTTCTTCCCTAGAGAGAAATAGGAGGTGCAGGGAACAGGTTGGGGGTGATTAGAAGATGATGAATTTGGTTGTGTGAAGACTGGATTTGAGGGGCTCACTGGCCACCCAGGTGAAGATGTCCTCTTGCTGTGAGGAATCTGCATGGAATCTTTTGCAGAGATTAGCAGACATATTTAGTCCTTAGCCCCGCCCTGGAGAGATGGAGAATGGATTTATTTTTATGTCTGGGGAGAAATGGTGACAGTAAAAGATGGAGAGACCTTCTTGGAGAAAACTGCACAGGAACTCCCACATGTGAGGAACTTACTCTGCCTATCATATAGGCAGCTACGGCAAGGGCTCTAATTTCCCCACAGTTTACAAATTCCAAAGGACCTACTCATCCAGCAATCACTCAAAAGTGGGATACTAAAATTTACAATTGTGAATAATTTCTATATTTTCTTACATTGAAATAATCACAGATTTTATCATCAGGAAAAAAGCATAACTTGGAAAAAGGTAAGATAAAACAATGATATAATAACAAAACAGTAATGAATAGTATTTGTTTTCTTACCTTTGTAATTTAAAGAAAATGATGCTTTAGGTGTTTCTTTATCTTTCTATGTTTTAACATTCAAGAGAAAAGCACTCATTAGTAATTTAGTTTCTAAAAGAAACTTTTGCTAATTCTAGAGCAATCAGATGAATATGTTAGCTCTCCCTTACCCCCATCCCCTACCTTTCTCATAAGCTCTAGTCTCAATGCTAATACATATTAAAGGTCTTACTGGATATCTCTCACAGGAACCTAAACTTACTAGTGCAAAATGAAGCTTATTTGGGGATAAGTGTAGCCATATACTTCCATCTTTCCACACTTGATCCTCCTCTGTTTTCTAAATTGTGGTTAAAGGCATGATAATTCATCCAGTGCTCCATTCCTGAAAGTTTAGTGTTGTTCCATTTATTTAAGATAAGGCTTACTCAATCCAATCTAATAGTTACTGAGACACTGGAACTAAAATTAAGACTTAAAAGAGTTTATCATCTAGGAGAACAGGTAAGCCTGAGCACTATGGCTGAGCACACAGAGAAAAGTCATCTCAGGTCAAAAACCTATACACAAAAATCAAATCATCATCATCATCATCATCATCATCATCATCATCATCATCATCATCATCATCATCATCGCCATTGTTAGCTCCTTCTTTCTGTATGCACACATCTATTGAGTAATCAAGTCCTGACCTAATTGACTCTGAAATGTCTTAAATCCGTGGCCTCTTGTTCACCTTCAGTGCCACTGCCTTAGTTCTTAGTTCTTACTGTTTTTATCTGGACTATCTTAGTAGACTCAAAACTATCTTACCTCTAATCTCTTCTCTTACATATCTATCTCATACAGTAAAACTAGTGTTTTCTTTGATCTAAATCATTTTTATTTGTGATGGCTCCCTACTATTGAGAGTATGAATTCATACTTCAGCAAGGTATACACATCTCTGGTCTTGAAATATGAGTGGGAAATGTCCAAGTGAATAGACATGAGGATATAGTAAGGCCTTTTTAGACTTCTCTAGGCAGGACTAGTCTCTAAATATTTTGTACTCCCACTGCATTATGTACAAATCAAACTTTTGTTTGTGTGTCTGATCCCTGATGTGAGTCCTCAAGAGCAGTGACGATGTCTTTTCTATCTCCGTACCCTTTGTCACTTACTTTCCCCCTATTCCTTTCTTTCTAGCTCAACACAGGACCTGGCCCTGGTAGGTGTTCAATAAATGCTAGCTATCATCATCACAATCATCATCATCAAATCTTTCAGTTAGTTTATGGTAAACTATATGGTATATTTTGCATGAAGCTGATCCAGAACCTTCTCTGCCAGGGGCAGTGTTCAGACCAGTGTAGGACTCCCCTGTCTGACCATTCAGTACCATGCCAGTGGAGGGGATAGCCTATAGATACAAAAGTTAACTAAATCAATTATTGATCAATATAAAGCATCTGAGATATACAAATTTCTACCTTTTGTTCTGTTGTGTTACTCTCCACATCATACTGAAGAGATAATGAGGTTGATGCTTTTTTATTAGAAATGTCTGTTAAACCTGGAGATTTGTAAACTGATCCTAAAAGTAAATGAAAGAGAAATCATATACTTTTAAAATAACTTTTTGAGGTATAATTGATAATAGAACACCTTTACTTTAAAAGCGCCATTTGTTCAGTTTTGATGTCATTATAAACCCACGAAACCATCACCACAATCAAGATACACATTTCCATCATCTCCAGAGTTTCCTTGGGGCCCCTTAGAGTCCAGCTCTCCCTAACCCCTGTCCACGACGCGACCACTAATTTGCTGTCATTAGAAGTTAGCTTGCATTTTCTGGAGTTTGCTACAAATGGGACCAAATAGGATGTCCTCTTTTTGGCGGGAGAGGGCGCTGGTTCATTCAGCATAATTATTTTGAGATTCAGCAATACTGTTGCCTGTGTTAATAGTTTAACCCTTTCATTACTCAATAGTATTCCATGGTATGGATAAACAACGATTTACCCATTTGCGTAAGGCATTTAGGTTCGTTCCAGTGTTTTAGCTATTATGAATAATAATGCTGTCATGATCATTGACATACAAGTGTTTATATAGAAATATATTTTCATTTCTCTTGGGTACATACCTGGGAGTAGAATAGATGAGTCACATGGTAGATATAAACTTAACAAGTTCCCAAACTGTTTTCCAAAGTGGTTGCACCATTTTACATTCCCACCTGCAGTTCCAGGAAGTTCTAGTGGCTTTACATCGTTGTAAATACTTTATATGTTCAGTTATTTAGATTTCAGCCATTTTATTAGGATTTGAGTGTTAGCTCATTGTAGCTTAATTTACACTTCCCTAATGACTCATAATAAACAGCTTTTCATGTGTTTATATGTGATCTGTATGTCTTTAGTAAAATGTTCATTTCTTTTTCCCATGTTTATTAGGCTGTCATTATATATGTATACATATGTATTATATATGTATATATGTATATGACATATTTCTCTACTTTACATTTTTTTTTACTGTGAACATACCTTCCTACTACTCGATGTAGGACTGGAGAGCCATCTTTTATTGTACTAACTTTTGAGGCTTGACAGATGTGAAACAGCCATTATATAACAGGGCTATTATTTCAAAATCCTGTATTATTTCTCATTTCTGATTCCCTAAGTACAAGATCTCTGTCCTAATCTATAGATATCCACCCACCTGCCTCAGGATGGAGCTAGGGGAGGGGAGATTAGGATTTTTAACAGGAGGAATGGCACAATAAATACCCAGCTAATATTTAGCACCTGTCTTTCAAAAGTAGGATGTCACAGCCAAGATAATGTGCTTTGCAAGCTATGTAACTGACTCAAGAATTTCCCCAATTTTTATCTCCTTTTTTGTTTAGTAACAGCTTGGAATATTTAGGTGTATTTCGTATACTGGAGATACACATACCACCAATAAGAGCTGTCTGAGCTCAGGAAGAAAGATATGACTTAAGGAAAGTTAGCAAAAATGTCCACTCCTTTAACAGCTCAGAGGTGGTGAGAAAATGGTTGGGTGGTGGGAGGGATTGGAGAGCAAATAATTCAGAAGGGGTTCACATTTCCCTTATGCTGGGTCTTGGTTGTTT
>RJWH01010235.1:0-17933 GCA_004363575.1 Solenodon paradoxus
GATTCCCAAAATTAGCCTAAGCAGCTGAGAAATAAAGTTGTCATTTACTATTATGGGAAGAACTTCAGGAGTTGTGAAATTTGAGGGAAGGTTAGGAATTGGGTTTTGGAGATGTTAAATTTGAGTTTTAGGATTAAATTCACAAGAGCTTTGATTCTATTAAGTAACCCAAATCCCCTAGATGTTGCTGAACTCATTGGAGTCTCTTCCAGTCTGATCTTTTGGACATCAAAATAGAGATGTAGTCAGTTGGATACATGATTTCATAAGAGAAATAGAAATTTGAGGTCATTAACATAGAGGTGTCTTTTAAAGACCTATGACTAGATGAGATCACCAATGGAGCAAATTCAGAGAAAGTTCTAAGAACTGAGCCCCAGGACAGCCCAATACTAAAGGGGTTGAGTGTGGGGAGGATGAGGTTGTAAGTAGTGAGGAGGTGATAAAAGGAAATAAAAAGGCAAGTCAAGACCAATGGCCCAAACCAGGAAAGTATGTGACCTGGAAGCCAAGTGGAGAAAATGCTTCAAGGAGAGAGGTGACATCAGTTCTGTCAGATGCTATCGATGGGTCATGAATTTAGCAATCAGGAGGTTGTGACCTTTGTAACAGCACTTTTACCAGTGATGAGAGTGAAAAGATGACTGGGATATGTTCAAGCAAGAGAAGGAGGAAGGAATTAGAGACAGCCAAAAGAAGCAATCTTTTGTTTTTGGAAGAACTTTGTTTACAGGAGAGAAGAGAAAGAGAAAACATCCTAGAGGAGGTGAAGCATGAGAAGTTTTAAGATAAGAATAGAAATAACATCTTGTATGTTTCTCGTCTTTTCCATTCAGGCCATTCTCACAGATGTGCGATGATGTCTCATTGTGGTTTGGGTTTGCATTTTCCTAATAATAAGTGATGACGAGCATTTTCTCATGTGCTTGTTGGCCATCTCTATGTCTTCTATGGGGAAGTATCTATTCAAATCTTCTGTCCATTTTTGACTGGGTTGTTTGCTTTTTTGGTATAATGCTAAGCAAAATAAAGTCAGAAAAATACTAGATGGCTTCACTCACCTGGGGAATAGGAACAAAATTAATGAATTGACAAAACTCCCAGGTCTCTGAATTCCAGACTGTGGTTCCCAGGATGGGGGACTCTGGGGTTGAAATAGGTAAAAAGGATAGTGGTGACTGGCTAGAACTCTGGTGGTAGGTGAATATGATATACGCATCGACTGAGATATCTATTCTCCTGAAACTTATATAGTATTGTAAACTAATGAAACCGTAATTTTAAAAAAGAACATCTTTGTATGCTGATAGGAAGGATACAATGGAGAGAATAAAGTTGATGATGGGGGAGAGAAAGGGAAACTGCTGGAGTTATGTCCTTGAGCTGGAGAAAGGAGATGGGATCTAGTGCACACATAGAAGAGAGGGAAGGGCCACACATATACTCATGGACAGTTTCTTCTTAACAACAGTAGGAGGTGCAATTAATGGAGAAACAGTCACAGGTAAGAGGATAAATAGGAAGGAAAGAGTCTGCGGATATTCTCTTTTGCTTGCTCCTGTTTTCTCTGTGAAGTAGGAAGCAAGGTTTGCAGCTGAGAGTGATGATGGGGAAAGAAGTGCAGGGGCAGGAGAGATGAAAAAGTGTTTGTGCTGTGAGATTCTAGCAGGCTTGGAATTAGCTTGAGCTGTTTTAATCAGATCCATAATCAAGGCAGGAAATGTACAGATTCATGGCGTTGCTCTGTAACCATGGGTCCGAAGAGACACAAGGTAGTTCATACCAGCAGGTCAACATAATGACAGTGAGATGAATGATTTATACCTGGACTCAGTGTGACACATAACCCTGCCTCTAGGGCTCATCTATTGAGGCTGGAACATGCCTGCATGGCTGGCAAAACATAAAACACCCAACCAGGACTCCATTTTGCACCCCATAGTCTAAAGTGCTCCATGCACATGTTCCTGGTCCAAGTGTGATAGTGTCCTGCCATGGCCTTTATAAGACCTCTTTGCTATATCCTTTTCCTGTCACAAGTTGTAAATTTGTAAGTATTGCCACTTGGGTCCTGTGTTTCCTTTAGCAATTGAATTCGATGTGAAATAGTCATCTAGGAGCCTTGAAGAGACTATCGGTGAGGATAAGATGCATTGTTCAACTATGGCACTAGGACAAATGGTATAGTAGATGAGTCTGCTAGGTCATAGCGATTCCTCCTCGAGAACTGCCACCCTCTAAATTCTCCAGTCTAATCCCTACGGCTTCTGTGTTGAGTTCACAAGAGCCATGTTTCTATTAAGTGACCCATGTCCCTTAGCTATGGCTGATCGAATCATAGGTGAACCCCTGACCCAAGCTGAATGAATCAGAGTCTCCTGCAGTCTGAAGGGAGGAGACCTAAAACCTTAGATGTTGAGATTTGATATGGCTAGCCTCCAACACAAGGACCAAGTAACAGAGAAAGCCAATCCGGAGAGATGAATGAGGCTCATGTTCAGAAGGCAGCGAAGAATGAAAAGAAACTAATCTTTGGATCCCTGACACTGTTTTCCTTCCCAGACTCCATCCCTTTTAGAGATGAAATTTCATCCCAGACCTAGGGTTTCAAGAAAACTTAGTTTGTTTGAGTTAGTTTTAGGTAACTCCTTTACTAGCAGTTAAAGATCCTTAACTCATTAATCATTAAACATATAAAGCCAGATCTCTATCTCACCTCCTACACAAATATACATTCCAGGTAGAGTTAAGATTTACATTTAAAAATAAAGCAATATGGAAGTAAATAAAACAATTAATTTACAACAAAGGAACCAACAGCCAGCAGTGGGACAAGGACAGTCTCTTCAATAAATGGTGTTAGGAAAACTGGACAGTCACATGCAAAAGGTTGAAACTAGATCGCTATCTAACATCATATACAAAAATTAATTCCAAGTGGATTAAAGATTTAGACATAAGGCCTGAAATAATAAAAGACGGCAAAACACTCCTTGACATTGACCTAAAAGATGTCTGGGAACTTGACTCCAATGTCAAGGGAAATAAAATCCAAAATAAACAAATGGTACTACATCAAACGAAATAGCTTCTGCATAGTGAAATGAATGCTCATCAAAATAATAAGATATCCTACTGAATGGGAGCATATATTTGCATATCATAAATCCAACAAAGGGTTACTATCCAACATATATAAAGAACTCATAAAACTCAACAAAAGAAAAACAAATAATCCAATTAAAATGGACAGAATATTTTAATAGATACTTATCTCAAGAAGATATACAAATGGCAGATGTTCTATCTCTCATTATTAGGAAAATGCAAATCAAAACAATGAACTATCTCCTCACACCTGTGTGAATGGCAATTATCCAAAAGACTGGAAACAACAAATGTTGGTGAGGTTGCAGAGAAAAGTAAACACTCTTACACTGTTGGTGGAACTGTGAAATAGTGCAGCCATTACAGAAAGCAGATAGATATTCCCCAAAAAGTTGAGAATGGAAATCCCATATGATCCAATTATTTCCTCTGCTTAGCATTTACCCTAAAAACAATAACCCTAATTCACAGATATGAGCATCCCCATGTTCATTGTGGTTATTTTACAATAGCCAAGAGCTAAAAATGACCAAAGTGCCCATCAACAGATGAATAGATTAAGAAGACATGGTATGTATACACACAATAGAATACACACTCACCAACTATCAAAAAAGATGAAATCCTGCCATTTGCAGCAGCATGGATGGACCCAGAGGAAATTATGCTTAGTGAGATGAGCCAGAAGGAGAAAGACACACACATGCTGGGAAATCAAGCAGAAAAATAAACTAAATAAAACAAAAAAATAGATTTTTAGTCAATAAAAGCAAATTAGTGGTTGCAGGAGGAAAAGCAGGGCAAGCAAATTGGGTGGAGGAGAGCAATTGATAGTGAAGGAAGAATTGAAATTGTGGTAAACTTAATGTAATATATACAGATATGGATTTACAGTGAATCACACCTTAAGCCCATATAATGATAGGATGAATGCTCCTTCAATAAAATTAATTTAAACAAAAAGAAGAATTATGTGTTCTCTTTTAGTCTTCGTAAAAAATTCTTTGGGGTGCAATTTGGTAGCATCAAGCAAAACTTTAAATGCACAATACTTTTGACACCAGCAATTCCACTGCTAGGAATTATCCTCCAGACATAGTCATATAACATGTGTAAAAGTATAATTAGTATTAGGATATTTATTATACAGCTGTTTACAATGGTAAAATTGGGACACATCGAAGAATCTGTCATAGAGCGTTAAATTAAAAAAATATGGCGTGCCCTGGTGGCTTAGTGATTTAGTCTACTGGATGTAGTTCACATATATCCCAAGGTTCCTAGTTCAAGACCTGGGGCACTGGAAAACAACCAAGATGAACAACTGAAAAAAAAAATGTATATATGGTACATCCACAGAGTGTCGTAAAATTTTTAAAGATTGAGTGCTGACACAGAAAGTTACTCAGGAGACATTTTAAGTGAAAAAAAGGAAATTCACATCACATAAAAAGTGTGATCTTTTTCAGAGTGGAGGAGGGGAGACTAAAACACCAGGACCTGATCATAGTGGTTTACCTATGGGCAGTGGAACGGGGCAGCAGAGGGAACTGAAAGCTTTTAATTTTGACTTTATACAATTCTCTGTGGTTTCATGTTTCTACAAATAGACATTTATCAATTTGGTACTAATTTCAAAATAATGTAAGTTTATAAACTTCAAACAGAAACTTAAGTAGAAAGACATATCCTATTTTGGGATAAGAAGACACAATATTAAAATGTCAACTCATGGTATGTCCTGGTGGAGTAGGGGTTGGGCACAGTCCACATATATCCCAGTGTTCCAGGTTCACATTCTGGGGCCGTTGGGAACAACCAAGATGAGCAAATAAATAAAATGCTTCTTCCTCCTCACTCTTTCTGCCTTCTGCCTACTCGCCTTTATTCCTGGCTGCAACTTTCCTTTTTAAAAATGTCAGCTCTTTCTAAATTAGCATATAAATTTAACATGATCCCATTAAAACTGCCTACTCTGGGGGCTAAGGAAGCTTCACTAATGTTCATATGGTAAAATAAGCAAGAATGCTAAAAAGGAAGATAATGGTGCAGAGAGGTCTGAACTTATTGAATATTAAAGCCCATGCAATATACATGGATAACAAAGAGGTTTATTACAGTAATATTTGTATTAGAGAAAACTCTAGACTACTGAAATACCTATCAATATAAGACTAGTTCAATGGAATGTGGTATGTATATATTGTGGAATACTAAGCAGTCATTAAAAATAATGAAGTATCTATATTGACATGGAAATATGTTAATGATGTATTGCTAAATTCAAAACAAAAGCAATAAACAATGTAATCCCATTTTTAGAGGTCAGGCATATGTACATATGAATACACATAGATTGCATGTGTGTAAAGGCATGGAAAGTAGATGGGAACTCTGCCCACTGGACTGAAAACAGAGGTTCCTCCAAAGAGGAGGCTGTGATTCAGGTAGTTGGAGGGAAGGTCATAAGGATTTTTGTGCTGTGTACTTCTCTAATGTTTGACTCTTTTTATTTTTTAGTATTTATTGAGGTAACTTTGATTTACAAAATAATACAAGCCCATATGTGCAGGTTCCCCATTCATCAAATAAACGACAACACACCATGCCCACAAACAAATTGTCAAAAGTCCTCCACCACTGTTCATTGGACCCCACCACCACTAGCTCCCACCCTCCATTTCCTTCCCTTCTGGTAACCTTAATCATGCTGTCAGTGACCAAGGGTTGGTTTTTGTTTTGTCTCTTCCTTTGCTTTGTTTCTTTATATTCCACATATGAGCCTTTCTCCTTCTGACTGATTTCACTTAGCATAATCCCCTCTAGTTCCATCCATGTTGTCTCAAATGACAGCATATTTTCAGGGCTGTGTAGTATTCCATTGTGTATATATAACACATCTGTATCTATTCATCTAACAATAGGCACTTCTCAAATGTTTGAATCATTTATGTTAAGAATGTATTCATGTATTAGCTATGTATTTTTAAAAGTAGCTCATAACTCTACTACAAGAGAAGTTACAACCTGTTTTCTTGTGAATGTTCGGATAAACTGAACCACAAGCAAAATGTCCAGATGAGTCTTCAGTGATTCCTTCAATCATATAGTCATTTCTTCCATCGTTCAACCACAATTTCTTAAGTCCTTGCGATGAGCCAGGCACTGGTGCCCTTGGTGATTTGGGCTGCTCTGATCCAACGTAGCTCCCTGACCTGGATGATTGCTGAAGCCGGTGTTCAATGAAGTCACTGGCCCTGATCAACTGTGTGTGATGAATGGCTACTAATAAAATAAGAAGTCAATGCCCCTCGCAGGAAAATCCAAAGGTGAGAGAGAATATGACAGAGTCAGGAAAGTGGACTCTAAAGAGAAAAGTAAACAGTGTTGGAAAAATCCAGGATGTCTCTTGTAAAACTTTCGCCTAAAGCCTTTTTTGCTCTGGGAATTGACTGTGAAATTGAGTGCCTTCACCTGTAACTGTTGGGCGTCCAGAGTAGAAACCCGCCCATGGAACTCTGTGTCTTCCTCTTGTATCAGCGACTCAGAGAGTGACAGGATGTAGCCCAGGTGGGGTGGTGGGGACCTTAGGAACCATGGATTTGTGGGCACATATCTGAATCCTCCCTTCCTGGGAGACGACTGGGTTTTATGGGGCCAGAATCAGAGGGTGTAGCTTCTATCAGAATAAGTATAGGCTGCCAAGAATCTGAAGAGCAAGTCATGTCAAAATCCTTAGGCGAAAGCTGAGGTCTGTCAGCAGCATGGCCTGGTGTAGGCCCAAATCCAAAAAGTCAGAGGTAAGACCTAGACTGAACCAAGAATTGGGCACCGCACCTGTTTTGACTTGCCTGCCTCCAGCTCTTTAAGTGACCATATTCTCTCTACACCTTCCACTTTCTGTCTTCCTTTGGGCTCACTTCATGTTGCCTTGCCTCTAGAACCTTGACGCTTCTCCACAGAGTGTGTGGCTCTCTGTAATTAGGCTGCTGGAAAGTTCTAAGATAAACTCAGCCCTTGGAACCCTGTTACTCAGAAATCAGGCTTGCGGCCAGTAGTCCCACCCCATTTTCCTTAGTCCCTTCACTGGGGGTAACCAGGACCCAGAACACAGGCATTAGAATCTCACTAAAGAACCTCCGTCGAGGCCCTGTCTGGGCAGTTCTCACCGATAGTCTTCTCTTGACAATCCTTGCCACACTTGGCGGACGTATGTCTCAGTGTCAGTTCCCAAAGTGGTATCTGACATAGTAGTTACCATTTGTAAATTTAGATAATTCAGACCCTGGACCGGCACAGCCCTAGAGAAGTCAACAAGACACAGATTCTGATGGCCCATATTTCAGAAGAGACCCTAGATTCTTTCAGCAATAGGCCCTCAGCCCTTGGGAGACCTCGCTTAGACAGTCAGCTGGTTTCCTTCTTTGCTAGCTGATCATGAACACAGGCAGAGCTCAGGGGATCATTCTGAAATATAGGATCCTTTCTGGGGAGATGGACTTAAGGAGAATCTCAGGAGGCTCCTTGGGCAAGCACATGGTGGTCGGGAGGGTTTCGTGGTTAAGTAAGAGACAGGCTAGCAAAGAATATAAGAATGTGCCTGTTTGTATCTCAGCCTTGCCACTTACAAGCTGTGAGACTCGGGGCAAATGAATTAACCTCTCTGTGGCTCCATTTCCTTAAGGTAAAGGGATCATACCAGCACTTGCTGCTATGTTATGGGAATTGAATGAGATAGTAGCATAGGAAACTTAGCATGACGTCCAGCATAGGCACTCAATGTCCGCTGATTCTAGAGAGTAGAGGGGAAGGAGATTCCAATAGGGAGGAAAAGGGAATGAAAGAAAAATAAGAAGGACGCAGATAAACGTTGACTAATCCCCACTTTTACCCTAGGGCCAAACTTGAATATTCCAGGGGTTTAATCAGAAACATATTTGCATGTTTGTCCATGTCCCTGCCATTAGTGGTTTTCTGTCCCAACTCTGTCCTTGTCTAACTGGGTGACCTTAGGCAACTCTCCTAATGTTTTTAGGCTTCAGTTTATCCAAATGTCAAGTTATGCAGTTATTGTAGAAACAAGTTAAGGTCATTCCTATTTTAATATCCCATTTTTCTCTTACATTCTTGTCTTTTTCTTTGGGAAAGTGAAGAGGTTGAACTGTGTCCCCTCCCAAAAGATATGATGAAGCCAAAAACCCTGGTGCCTATAATCGTAACCTGATTCATAATTACAGCTAGACCCAAGGTAAGGTCATTTGGGTGGGCCTTCATCCAAATAACGGTCACAAACTAAGGAAATACCTTTAGCAACTTCTTTACTATTATTTCTCTGACTTCTTGCAATTGAAAGTATTATGAAATATTTCTATGTATTTTACTGCAGGCTGAAAATTTTGACTTTCTATTGTCTATTCATAAAAAAAAAAAAAACTTTCTAATACTTAATGAACTTTGTAGGAATACAGTAGCCTGACTCTAAAATCACAGTTTCTTGGATTTAGATTGCCGAACTGAAAAATAGAGCTATCAGTTGGTAAATGTAAGATATTGAATCCTTTTTTTTTTCTTTTTACAATATAGAATCCACACCCAGGCATCTGGAAGGCAGATTTAGATGCTTTTGTCTGAAAGAGGACTAAAAGCAGTAAAAAATTGTAAACTCGAGGAAACCATAAAATTTAGAGTGCCTTACTTTTTTAACCAGTTTCCAATAAAATGCTTTAACACATGCTTTTGTTGAATTTAAAAGAAGGAGAAGAAAGGAGGAAACCTGGGGAGGAAACAACCAAATGATTGAGACAGAGATTGGAGAGATGCCTTGATAAATGAAGAATACCAAGGAATATCAGCGAAGAACAGCAGGTGGAGGGGCGGCTTTTTCCCCCACAGCTCTCAGCAATCAGAAGGAGTCTGCTCCTGCTGAGGCCTGGGTTTCAGGCTCCTAGCCTTCAAAACTGTAAGAGGATCATTTTCTATTGTTTCCATCCATCCAGTTTATGGAATCTTATTACTGCAACTCTAAGAAACTAATTCTGAATGTTTTTCTTGAATCATGTCTCTCCTGTACTAACAAACTGTTGTTTCCAAGGGTCCTGCTGGCTCTCCTATCTCCACCTCTAATTAAAGAAAGCTTAAGCACAGCATTCTAAATTCCTGATTTAGTCATTTCATTAAATGATACAAATGAATGCATGGTAGACCATATATTCAGAAAATGTAAATTGCTGGAAGATTGTTATAGCAACCTCCAGACTAATTAACATGTCTTAAGAAAGGCCAGGCATGTTTATCAACTAATTAGAATCACACAATCAAAAGAATAAAGAGTGTTTCCTTGGGGATATAAAATAAATAAATAACTACAACATTTTCATTAGAGAGCTGGCAATGTTCCTTTGAACTTAGTTGAGTGCTAGAAAAAGATGTATAAATGAAATGGTTTTAGAGCGTAGAGTTGATATTTAGAAGAGACTTTGACCACTAGAGAAAATTGCTTTAAATTGTGGCTCATGTTTGAAAAATGCAAGGACACATAGGATGCTATGTGAAGAAAATGAGCTGTAACTCCTTTCAAATCTTGAAGAAATACGTTTTAGCAATTTACCTCCATGTTCTTAAGAGGCCTGAAAAAGTCTCAAAAGTTTAGATGTTTGATGAAAAAATACACTCCGAATGAAATTGCTTTGCATTTGTTTTTATATACAATGTGCAGTTGAGAAGTCTTTTTTTTTTTTCCATAGGGAAAATCAATGGTTCCAATAACTTTGACAAAGTTCCGCACTGGTCATGTATCAAGTTTCCATTTGTGTGGGTCTGTTTCTAGCCTCTGTATTGTTCCACTGGTCTATTTCTTTTTCTCTGCACTGTCTTAATTACTATAGCTTATAAGCTTGACATCTGGCAGGGTATATTGTGCTTTAAGATTGTTGGTCTATTCTTAGCCCTACTTAGAACTTTAATTGGAATTGCATTAAACCTCTAAATGAATTTTTCTTCTTTTTAGAGGAAGGAAGCAGGCAGGAATGAAAATGAGGAGGAAGAATTTTATTTATTTAGTTGTTCATGGTAGTTGTTCCCTTGAGGCCTCAGACTTTGAACCCAGGTCCTTGTGGGCTGTGCCCCAGGCACAGACTTAACACTTCAGCCAACCGAGCCTATAAGCAACTTTAAGGAAATTGGATATCATTACATTGGTTTCTGATATATGAGCATATTTTACTCCTCCACTAATTTAGGTTTTCTTTTCTTTTCTTGTAAAGGAAAGGTGCAGGCAAGAATGAAAAACAAACAGGAGCAGGCAGGCAAGAAGAGGAGGAAGAAGCATTTTATTTTATTTTTATTTAGTTGTTCACACTGGTTGTTCCCCACCGGACTTGGAATGCAAACCTTGGTTGGGATGAATGTGGACTGTGCTCATCCAGAGGCAGCTGACCAAACCACTACTGCACCAAGGCATAGTCTCGGTTTTCTTTAATACCATTCAATAGATTTATACTTTTCTGCATATAGGTCTTTATTTTGGTGGACAGGAAGGAAGAGAGAGGAGCAAGAAACAACATTTATTTATTTAATTTAGTTGCTCATCTTGGTTGTTCCCTCCAGCCTCGGGTCTCAAACCTGGGTCCTTAGCGGGTATATGGACTACAATCGATGGCCTTATCCAACTAAGCCACCAGTGTGTGTGTGTGCATATAGAGCTTACACATCTTTTGCTAGATTTATTTCTGAGTATCTTTTAGTTTTTGTTGTATCATCTTAGTTGCACCCTCACACAGTCTAAATTTAGTATTTTCATTGTCATTCAGTTCTAAATATTTTCTAGTTTCCAGCACAATTTCTTCTTCAACTCATGTGCTATTGATTACAAATTGCCATGTATATGTGGCTGTAAATTTTACTCTTGTGGGGAGGAGCAGGGAGGGAAATGGAAGAGAGGAGGTAAAAATGATAATGATGAATGGCACTAGAACTCTGCTGAGGAGTGCAGTATAATATATACATGGAAGGAACTGTGACTCTATTCTCTGGAAACTTACATAGTATTGATTATTTTGTTGTTTTTGTTTTTGATTTGCATTTTAAGTGGAAGGAAGGCAGGCAAGTATGAAGGAAAGAAGGAAAGAAGAAGAGGAAGAAGCATTTTTTAAATGTATTTACTTGTTCATTTTTGTTATTCCCCTGAGTCCTGGGTCGCAAACGCAGGTCCTTGAGCTTTACATGGTCTACACCCCAGTCACCAGCTTAGTACCTGAGTTACCAATTGAAACTTATAGAGTACTGTAAACAGATAAAACTTTTAAAAATCTAAATTAGCTCCTTTTTATTTCTAACATAATTTCATTTTGATCAGAGACTATGCTTTCCATGATAAATATTCCTGATATTTGTTATTTAGTTTGCAAGTTAGGGGTCATTTTTTAAATTGTCATCTATGTGCTTGAAAAGAATATATATTATTTAATTGATGAATGTAAGCTTTTAATTATGTCCAGTAGAGAAAATCTGTTTATTGTGCTTTCAAATCTTTTACTCTTTATTCATTTCTTGCCTGCATAATCTCTCCAACATGAAAAGAAATATGTTAAAAATCTCTATTTGTGTTTCCTTTTCTCCTCATAATTTTTGCTGAGTTTTGCTTTTAGATACATAAAGGCTTGCAAGTTTTATGCCTTCTTGATGAATTGTTCCTTCCATTGTGATGTACTGACAATATTTATTCCTAATAATATTTTCTACCTTAAAGTTCCTTTTGTCAGAGGTTTAATATTGTGGTTTGCAAGTTTTATGCCTTCTTGATGAATTGTTCCTTCCATTGTGATGTACTGACAATATTTATTCCTAATAATATTTTCTACCTTAAAGTTCCTTTTGTCAGAGGTTAATATTGTGGCACAAATTTTTTTTGGTTATATTTCCTGGGCATTTGTTTTATGCCTTTTTACTTTCAAATGTTCTGTCTTCTTTTATTTTTGGTATATGTCTTATAAATAGAATATAGTTAGACTTTAAAAAATACAGTGTATCAATATATGTTGCTTAACCTCTAAGCTTCATCTGTTTACACTTGTCATTGCTAGTTTATTATGTTTTTCTATCATCTGAATTTCTACTTACCCTCATTTTCCCTCTTTTTTGGCTGTTCATTTGTGCTTGCAATATCGTTATTTTTCATCTAGGGCTGCGTTCATTGAAAGGTTGAGCAGAGTGCTGGTTATCTGTTTTCTCTTACAAGAATCTTTTAAATCCACTTTTACATTTTGTGAGGGTTTATTTAATTAAAACAAGATCATATTATCTATAGTAAACAGTCAAACTTTGTAACACACTAAAAGTCAAAGAACGATGGCATCACTGCCGACCCCTCTGTGCTGGGAGGTTTCCGTTCTTCTTTCAAGACACCCTGTGTCCTGTTTCTGACACCATCTCTCAGTCTGAGAGTAATCCCGTGACAACAATCCATATATTAAATATTAATATCTTACTTTGGGGTTTCAAATATACATATTCCAATATTTTGGCCCCTCTCCTCAAAAAGGGTTGGTGTTAGGGCTTGCTTATACACCTTCAAAAAAGATACCTGGAAATCCTAAACCCACTCCCCAGGCCCTCTGGATGTCACCTTATTTGGAAACAGGGTTTTTACAGGGGTGATTAAATTAAAATGAGGTCATTAGGGTGGTCCCTAATCTCATATAACTAGTGTCCTTTTTTCAATTTAGAGGAAGGGAGAGGAGAAAGAAGCATTATTTTTAAGGAATGGTATAGGCAGGAATAGAGGTAAGTAGGAAGAAGCATTTTAATCTTATTTTCATTTAGTTATTTCCCTCCCAGATCTGGGACTCAAACTGATGGGTATGTGGCTTTCTCCTTCAGAGGTGATTGACTTAACCGCTGATCCACTAGGGCACCCCACCTAGTGCCCTTTTAAAGGGGGAAATTTGGACACAGAAACAAGAGACATGAGAAGAACTCCCATGTGAGGATGCAGGCAGAGGTCGAAGCGATGCATCTACAAGGAACACCAAGATTGCCAGCAAACCCAGAAGCTAGGAGAGAGGCCAGGAGAAGGTTTTCTCACAGGTCTTAGGAGAAGCCAACCCTGCTACAATTGCAGCAGAGACTGCTAGCCCCCAGGACCATCAGACAACAAATGTCTGCACCCAGTCTGTGGTACTTCGTGACGGCGGCTGTGTTCATGCTAGTCGCTAATATGAAGGTTAACGTTACTTATGCATTGGGGGAAGTGTTGATCTTAGCTGCCGTATTAGTGGAACTAGATATCCTTAAGGACACTGCTTTACCTCCCTAACCCACAAGTTTGTAAATACTTTTATTCAATAATAGAAGACAATAAATTGTTAGAAACATTTTAAATGCATTTCTCCATTCACTAAGTAGTCATGGAGTATTTGCTAGGGATATAATAGGGAACAAAACAGACAAGCTCCTCCCTTCATGGAGCTTACATGCTAATGAGGGAAACAAACATGAAACAAACAAATATATAGGGACAAACATTTTTAAGAGAAGGAAGAAGGAAGGGAGGAAGGAAGGGAGGGAGGAGGGAAGAAAGGAAATAAGGAAGGAGCATTTGTATTTATTTAGCTTGGGTTCTTGGGCTTTACATGGTTTACACCCCACCCGTCTAAGCCTCCTGAGTGACAAGGGCACACCCAGGGATAAACTTTTTAGGTGGTATTAAGGAAATACAGAGTGCTATGAAAGAGTATAGGAAACTATTCATGCAAGTGCTCTCTGAAGAGATCCTTTGTAAGCTGAGTTGAAGGAAGAGATGGATACCCATGTGAAGACAACGGGGAAGTTTATTTCAGGCAGAGGAAAGTACATGTGGAAATATTTTGGCATGTTTGAAGAACAGAGTGGATATCAGAACTTCTGATACACTGGATATGCACAGCAGATGAGGGAGAGGAAACAACCAAAGATGACTAACTTGGAACTTGATGAAATGTGGTAGCTATTTACTGAAATGAGGAAGAAAAACTAGGAAGCACAGATTGGGTCAAGGTGGGATTCCAGAGCTCAGTTTTGCAAAACAACAATGCTTGGGCATTAAAAATAGAACAGTGGGGAAAGGGGCTGGGGTAGGAGAGTGGGGTCCAATGCGTAGTGGTAATTTGGTGGTGGGTGTAGTGTGTTGTCCAATATTTGATGAATGAGGAACCTGCACATATTTTGCTTATATTATTTTGTAAATCAAAGTTACCCCAATAAATAATAGTTTTTAAGAGTTTAGTTTTGGACATGCTGAATTGGAAATCTAGTAAATTGCCAAATGGGTAATTGACTATGTAGTTTCAGAGCTCCAGGAGAGATCTGGGCTGAAAATACAAATTCAGGAGACGTTAGTGTAAGTGGCATTTAAAGTCATAGGACTTGGAGGGACTGTCAAGGGAAGAGAGCCAAGGAGTGAGTCCGGGAGATTCTGATGTTAAGATACTAGACTCAGTCATTTCTGCATTGCACAGGGAAGCCACAGGAATGCACAGGTAGGAGGGTAGGAGGAGTACCAGCATTACCAAGAAACTCCGTGGGGGCACTTCTCTGCAGGCTAGAGGAGGTAGTGGGAGAGGCCACCATAGAGTTGGGCTTCACTAACAGAGACAAATAAGGACCAGGTGACTGTTTAACTGCCCGAAGCCAGGAGGCCACAGTAACCATAATGACTGTGAAAATGAGAAGGGCAACCAAGGGGGCTTGATCCTCGGGGAGTCAAGAGGATTAGTAGAGCCTGGTGTCCCTAATGGAAAATGGTCAGTCAATGAGGATATAGTTTAGGCTCACCCTGGTGGCTCGGGCACAAAGCCAGCGACTGGAGCATGGACCATGTATCAAGCAAAAAGAGAACAAGCAAAATTAAGTGCTAAAGCAAACAAACAGAAGTGCTTCCTCCTCTACTTCCCTCCTTACTTAAGTGCTTCTGCCTTCTCTCTCTTCCCTCCTCTCTTTAAAAAAAAATAAAAAGAACACAGTTAAATTACATAACTTTTAAAGAAGCAAAAGAAAAAGGGCTGAGGGTCAACACCCCGATAAAAAAAACATGATCCCCTGCCAAGTTCCTGGATCTGGCTTAGTTTTCAGACCGAGACCCACTGACTAAAGAGGTGCCTAGGTCCTCAGGAGGAAGAATCTTAAATTGCCATGGCAAGTATACCTTGAATACAGCAGAGTACTAGGCCCAGGTCTTCCCCAAAGGGACCTTTGGTCATTTTCTTGGGTGACTGTACAATCGGGGAAGGAGAAACTTTCAGAGGACTGCATGCTGATACTCAGAGACTCAAAGTATCTCTCTAGCAAGGGGCCTTGGTAATAAATTAGGAGGCAGAATACAAATTTGGACAAGAGCTAGCTTATAAATATAGGACTATGTTTCTGGAATACAGGATTAACACCCTGGCAAGGCCCCTGAAATTCAGGGCAAGCACACTGCCAGGATGAATCCTAGAAACATGGAAAATATGTTGACTTACTGTAAATTGAACAGGAATGCTTTGTTGCCACAACAGACAGTGGACTACAGGCTAAAAGTGGAGCCTGCTGAGTGGAGAAGTCACTGGAAAATATATTCTACAGGTGGGTCAGGGAACACACGGTTCACTGAGGCCAGGAGGAATATGCTGGTAAAAGGGGCACCAGCATCATCACCAAGAAGTTTGTGAGACTCTCCTCTACGGGCCAGGGGAGACAACAGGAGAAGTAAGCACAGAGCTGTGCTCCTAACTGACGATGGGGGCGATGGGGCCTCTTCTATCCTGGAAGGCCTAGCAATTCATTCTCATCGAAATAGATACTCGTTCTGGGTGTGGCTTTGCCTTTGCTGCCCACAGAACTACAGCCAGCACCCCATCCAGGGACTTAGAGCGCCTGACATAAACCACGCAATCTGATACAGCATAGCCTCTAAGCAGGGGACTTACTTCACAGCAAAGGCAGTGTGGGCTTGTGCCCGAGACTCGAGCATCCCCTGGGCATGTCGCTTTCCACACCATTCAGAAGCAGCTGACCTGACAACCCAATGGAATGGCCTGCGAATGGTGCACTAGCCCAGAAGCAATACTCTGCAAGGATGTGACGCCATCCTCCAGGATACTATGTAATGCTGAATCAAAGGCCTCTGTGTGGCGCCAGTTCCCCAAGAGGAAAAGTATACAGGTGCAAGGACCAAAGGGCAGAAGCAAGAATGACACCATACATCACCATTCACAATAGGCTACTAGTAGGAAGGCATGGAGCTTTCAGAGCCCACAATTTTGAGCTCTGCAGTGTAAAAGATACTTAACTCCAAATGGGGCACCCTCTGGTCTGGGGCATAAGAAGAGCTCCATTGAATAAGCTATAACTGCTACCACAGCTCTTTGGAGGTCAGAGGGATGGGAGGTAGGAACTGAATATTCTGTTCTAATTTATCTGCCCTACATATGAAGTAACATAATGTCATTTGAAGGCAGACTTAGATGAGGTCAAAATGCACATTACAAACTCACAGCAACCACTGTAATTGATGAGAGGAAATAAAACAATAATATAAAAAGCTCAATTAATATCAAAGTAGACAGGAAAAGAGAGTAGGTAGGAAACAGAACAAATGTTACAAATAGAGAACAGTTACATTATAGATAATCTACTAACTGCGTATCAATAATCACTTTAAATGTGAATAGCCCACATGCATCAATTAAAAGACAGATTGCCAGAATGGATAAAAAAATAATACCCAGCATGCTCTGGTGGCCTACTGACTTAGTTCACCAGGCATAGTCCACATACATCCCAAGGTCCCTGGTTCAAGACCCAGGGCTGGGGAAACAACCAGGATGAACAACTAAATAAAATAAAGTGCTTCTTCCTCCCCTCTCTTCCTGCCTGCCTGCCTTCTTACCTTCATTCCTGCCTGTACCTTTCCTTTAAAAATCATACCCGACTATATCTATGAGCAAGTGACTTTAAGTTTAAAGGCACAGGCAGGTTAAAATTAAAAAGGACAGACACAAACATATCAAGAAAAAAAACAAGCCAAAAGAAAGCTGGAGTAGTTACATCTCTATGAAATAAAGCAGGATTCAGAACAAGGATGAATAAAGAATAAAGACGAACATTACATAACGATAAATGGGTCAATTCTCAGGAAGACATAATAATCCTAAATGTATGTACACCTAAAATAACTGAGGCAAAATGGATAGAACTTCCAGGAGAAATAGATACACCCACTATTATCAACACCCTTTTGTCAGTAATTGATAGATCAAGATCAGCATGAATATAAAATGGAGAAAGGGGAAGATGAGAACCATTGGCAGCCATGACATCAACTACAGCAAAAGGTAGTAGTTCTTCCCACTAATCTCTCCTCAGAAAGAGAGGCCCGTGGGAAATTTCAGCAGGTTTAGAGATATTAATCTATGCAGTATGAAAAGGTGGACTATGGCAGGCATGGAGGAGTGTGGTTTAGATCTCCCTTCGAGAAAGAATTTGCCATATTATTTTTTTTTAAAGGAAAGGTGCTGGCAGGAATGAAGGCAAGTAGGCAGGCAGAAAGGAAGAGAGAGGAGGAAGAGGCGCTTTATTTAATTGCCCATCATGACTGTTTCCCACCGCCCAGGTCTCAAACCTGGGTCCTCGGGATGTACGTGGACTGTGTCTGGTGGCCTTATTCACTAGGCCACCAGGGTGTGCCAGAATGTGCCACATTATATGAGGAGTGTAGCTAGCAGAGAGTCTCCAATTGCAGCACCTTTTGAGATCAGCTGCAATATCATGCATTTCCTTGGAAGATTCCAGCCAATAACTAAACATGGTTG
>RJWH01010236.1:0-17934 GCA_004363575.1 Solenodon paradoxus
GAAGTAGAGGTGGGAGGGGAGGGGAAAACAGGGGAGACTCTAAGAGGCCTCACAGAAGATGCTCCTGCTGTCTGCAGTTAATGGTGGGAAGGAAGGTGATGGATGAGCAAGGCCTGGAGGCACCCCTGCAGTGCAGGACAGTGGAGAAGAGGCCTGGGAGCTGTGGGCGGATAGTAGATCCCAACTGGCCTGTGTCAGGCAACGGTCTGGAACGTCTCCGGGAGGCAATGGAGAACTGTGGGAGGCCTTCTCAAAGGACAGTGTGACTGGGGTAGGGTCTCCCACCCGTTGTCTTTGAGCGCTCTGTCTGTCTGGCCTTCTAACTAACTTGCTGTGTGACCTTGGGTAAATCCCAGACCCTCTCTGGTCTGCAGCTGTCTCATCCGTGCAGGGAGTGACTGGCTGAGTGAGGCCAGCTACAGCACTCTGTGTTTAGTCAACACCCCTCAGGTCTGGCTCCCTGGGGCACTGCAGCCGATTTTCATTGTGACAATGAATTGCTACATTTTCAGGAATGCGAGCCGGCTGTAAATCGTGACCAATATTAAAAACTAAGTTATATAACTCTTAACATTTAGAAGAATTTTTAAAGGAAAGTTGCAGGCAGGAATGAAGGCGAGCAGGCAGGCAAGCAGAGAGGAGGAAACAGTGTTCTATTTATTATGAAGTCGTCTGTCTTGGTTATTGGGTCCAACCCAGGATGCAAACCCATTGGGTTTTACGTGGTCTGCACTTTGGCCAAAGGCAGTTGACCAAACCACTACTCCACCAGGGAGTACCTAAACGTTTTTCAAAGGAAAGGCAGAGGCAGGAGTGAAGGGAGCAGAGGCAGGCAGACAGGTCGAAAGAGAAGTAGCAATTCTTTCAGTTGACTGTTTATCTTGGCTGCTCCCCCAGCCCCAGGTCTCAAGTGGGGATACACGGGCACTGAGTCCGGTGGACTAAACCGCTAGGCCGCCAGGGCGCACCTTTAAGTGTTTCTTTTTAAAGAAAATATTCAAAACTTACCGCTTCCATAATTACTGAGCACATTCTCCTGTTCTATCTAGAGTCCTGAGGAGCTCTACTCCTACTAAAGCTGTATAGCAGCAGAAACACTTCATCACGGAGCGTGACTGCCCAACTCTACCCAACGCTGCTCATGACCCTGCGGGGGCCGCCTGAAACGAACCAGAAATATTCACACCACAAAAGGGGCAAATCCCATAAACCAGGACCTCTCATCCCAGAGCCAGCTGCTCATTATCTCATAGCAATGGCACTCCCTCCTGCAACACACATGAGAAAGCGACCCAACGCCTGGGGTCTCTTTCCCAGAGGGGCTCAGGGCTGGGAGGGTGCCGTCGAGGCTGGGGGGTGGGATGGGAAGTCATGAAGCAGAGGGAATTCATGAGGTCCCCCCAGGGTTTCCTGCACTCACCCATTTTCGGGGCCTGGGCGTAAGTCTACGACTGTGTCATCTGTCCTACCCAATAGCGTCGCCACTCACCAAGTGGGGCTGCTGAGCCCTTGAAGTGAGTAGAACTAAACTTAATTACTGACACGTACTTCATTCAGATTTCAAAATGGACAGTCCATTCTGCTATGAGGAAACCTTTAGGAATACTGGAATAGCCTGCAGAGGTAAAGCTACTTTTTCAAATGAATTTTTTTTTATTTTACAGGAAAGGTGCAGGCAGGGATGAAGGCAGGGGGGCAGGGAGGCAAAAGCGCGAGGAGGAAGAAGCATTTTATTTTATTTCCATCTAGTTGTTCACATTGGTTGCTCCTCCTGAACCCCGGGACTCAAACCCAGGGGTATGTGGCTTGCATCCTTCAGAGGCGCTTGCTTAACCACTATTTTACTCCACCAGGGCGCACCTCAACCATAAACTTTCTGACATCGAAAAAGGATGAAAATTTAGCTCCTGAACTGAGATATGCTGTAAGTATAAAACTCACAGTGGATTCCAAGGCTTAAAATGAAATAAAAAGTAAAAGAGCTCATTAATGATTTACACTGATAACATCAGAATAATATTTGATGTACTAGCTTAAATAAATTCCATTAATTACGTGTTTCCCCTTGTTTTTCTTAATGGTTATTAGAAAACTTGAAATTATCTACGAGTCTCACATTTTATTTCTATTTGTCAGCTCTGGTCTGAAATATTTTAGATTGTTTTTTCTCCCAGATGTGTCATTTGATAGTCAAAAGCAGAAGTGGTCCCAAGAAACAACTAGAAGCTTTTGACAAAATTACACATTCTGGAGACAATGAGCTAATCTTATCAGAGGATGGGTGGGGTGCTTGGGGAATGACCTCTATCCCATTCAGGGGGAAATTCTGTCCCTGGTTGCCATGCTTAGGGGAGGAACTCAGATCACGGGTCACAGTGGACTTCTGATCCCAGTCCAGCTCCAGATCCAGGACCAGCATTGTTGAAAAACACTTCCATGGAAAAGCTGGCTCCTGGAGCCACACAGAAGGTCAGAGACTGGACCTGTGTCCAAGAACCAGCTGACAAAAGGAAATGACAAAAAGTGAGCATACCCTTGAATCCTGTATCTCAGAAGGAGACTTCTCCCCTCTGCACTTCTGCACATGTGATCCCTCCACTTCTAGGGCTCTTCGGTCTCTAAGCCCTCTGGAGAACTCCTATGCATCCTTCAAGACCCACCTGAGGTGCGCCCTACTGGCTCAGGTATTAAGCCATACCTGAGGAGCAGTTCACATACCCAAGAACCTGGGGTTCAAGGCCCAGGGTCAGTGGGAACAACTAAACTTGAACTATTAAATAAATAAGATGCTTCTTTCTCCTATTCCTTCCTTACTGTTTGCTGCCTGCCTGCCTTCATTCAATGCCTACCTTCCTTCCTCTAAAAACAAAAATCTAGTTGAAATGTTTCTTCCTCTGAAGCTTTTCCTGACCAAATGATGCTTCCATATCACATTCTGGGCTTCTAGTCTAGTCTTACTGCTTCTTTACCAACCGCAATGCTTTTACTCTAGCCTCTCAAACCTGATATTTGTTTAAAATACAGAATATGTGTCTCTTCCTGAAGAAAACTGCCATTGGGTCCCCATTACCTAAGACAAGAGTCTCAAACATTTTCTTTTAATTAAAGGAAAGGGGTAGGCAGGAATGAAGGTGAGCAGTCAGGCAGGAGGAGAGAGAAGGAAGAAACACCCCATTTATTTCATTCGGTAGTTCATCACTGGCTGTCTCCCCGGCCCTGGGTCTTGAACCCAGGACCTTGATACATGTGGATTGCACATGGTTGAAACTGTTAGGTCACCCGGCCACATCAGGAGTTCTCAAATGCTTACACATCAGAGTCACCTGAAGGGCTCCTTAAAACACAGACTGCCGGGCCCCGGTCCAGGGTTTCTGATTCAGCTGGTCTGATACTGTTGCATTTCTTGAAAGATCTAGGTGCTTGCTGCTGGTCCGAGAGCCAGGGTTCAAAAAGACTGAGTGCTGATGTACCTTGGTGGCTCAGATGCTAATCCGGTAACTGGGGTGCAGACCAAGTAAAAAGCCCAAGCACCTGGGTTTGTGACTCAGGGTAAGGTAGAGGCGGGAAGACACAGCCAAAAATAAATAAATAAAAAAGCTTCTTCCTTCCTCTCTTTAAAATAAATAAAAGATGGAGTGTAATAAACTCTTCACCTTAGCATTCAAGGCTGTCCCCAAGGTGGCTTTAACTACCTCCCAGGCTCATCTTTCCCCCTATGCTGCCTCATCCAAAGATGTCACACCTCTCCCCGCTGCCCATGCTGCCCCTTCTGCTTGAAATCCTTTCCTTTCCTTTATCCACCCAGTTCCCAGACTCCCTTCCCTGATTTCACAGACCCTCAACAAAGAGATGGTGTCTCCAAGGGGCTACAAAGTAACGAACACAGGCTTGTAGGAGCAGCTACAGAAGGAAGCTGGGAGGACAGTGTCCGCCAGAGCAGCAGCCCTGGATAAAGTCCCAGCATCGAGTAACAACTCTGGGACAGAAACTTCTGGGAAATCCATTCTCAACAACCTCCGGCCCTTTTTATATCTGGTTTTCCAGCTCCCCCACACTCCAGCCATGTGGGCTCTCAGGCAGCTCACAGTCTCTATTTCTCATGTTTGTCCCTAAAAAGGGGACACAGCGACAATCTCACACACTGAAGATGAAGTGACACAATGCCGTGTGTTCTGGTGGAGTGGCGGTTGGGCGCAGTCCACATCCATCCCACAGTCCCTTGTTCATGTCCCAGAGCAACTAAGATAAACAACTAGATAAAATAAATGGAGAGCTTCTTCCTCCTCTCTTCCCGCCTGCCTCCTTGCCTTCAATCCTGCCTGCACCTTCCTCTTTAAAACAAAAGAAAAATGACACAATGCAAGTAAGTAAAAGTCATGCCCCAAAGGCCTGGCCCAGGTTAAGCCCTCGTTAAATGTTAGCTAGTAGCTCTGGACCTGGGAACGTAATGAATTTGGTATCCAGCCACAATCAATGTGGGTACACAGCAAAGATGTTTTTTTCCTTAATGGGTACATAACATCCATCCAATCAAGGCTGGACAGACAGATAAATGGATGGATGGATGGATGGATGGATGGATGGATGGATGGATGGATGGATGGATGGACGGATGGATGGATGGATGGTTGGATGGAAGGGTGGATGGGTAGAAGGGTGGGTGTTATGGGAGGGGGTAGTAAATGGAAAATTGCTTCAAAAAAGGCAGGTTTTGGCAATGAATGCTAAAAAATCTTAAAAATTCTCCTATAGAGGTTCTCAGACAAGAACACAAACATTCAAAGATATCTATCACAGAGTTGTTTACAACAGAAAAAACAAAGGAAGCAGACAAAATGCCCAGCAATAGCAAACAGGCAGACGATGGAATTTTATAGAATAATAAAAATCGAAGATGTAGGTGTTTCTCTACTAACATGGAAAGATGTTCTTAATACACTTCAAATGAAAACAATAAAAGGTAAACTAACAAAACTGGCGTATGCCCCGGCAGCCTAGCAGTTTAAACCGGGCGCATGCACGTACCAGGATCCCTGGTTCAAGGCCTGCCAGGGAAACAACCAAGATGAACAACGGAATAAAATAAAGTGCTTCCTCCTCCTCTCTCTTCCTGCCTGTCTCTGCTCTCCTTCGTTTCTCCCTGTATCTTTCCTTCAAAAAAAAATAATAATAATAATAACTGGGTGTGTGAATAGACAGAAAAAATCGAAAACAAATATTTTACACATTATCTGTGGTTATCTCTAATGTACAAATGTAGAGTATTAACCTTGGGTTTTTATTTTTGCTTTTGCTTTTCTGTATATTCAGGTTTCTCTGACAACCATATATAGATGTATACATACATATACACAAATACACACACACACACAGACATATATGTTTAATGTCTTTATTTTCTTTAACAGGAAGGAAGCAGGCAGGAGTGAAGGTGAGCAGGCAGACAGGACGAGAGAGGAGGAAGAAGCTCTTAATCATTTAGTTAGCTGTTCATTTTGGTTGTTTCCCCCTCCCCCTGCCCCAGGTCGCTAACCCAGATCCTTGCAATTTACATGGACTATGCCATAGCCGCAGACTTAACGCCTGAGCCATCAGAGTTTGCCCAGTTTAATTTCTTAAAAGAAAAATCTTTTTAAAAAACATCTCCATGAATCGAACTGTCACACAGCCCAGCTGTGTGACCAGGAGCAAGGGACCTGCCTGCTCTAAGTCCCTGAACAAGATTTCTCTCTCCGCACTTCCGCACATGCTCTACCCCTCCTCTTCTCCCTCTGGAGGACTCCGTTAGAAAAGGATGAACCATCTCCTCATCAGCTCATCCCCCGAGATGCCTGGAGACAGATGACAATGGGCCTTGAAATCTGGGGTGACATGGTGGTCTTTTATCCCCCTCAAGCCACCTCGGAGGCTTCCCTGGAGCTGCTCAGAGTGCAAAGGAAAGTGGCTCCGCTGTGGGCACCCCGCTGCAGTGGACAGACCTCTGGGCGAGGCTGGGGACCACGTTCTCAGCCCTCGAACACCGGCTGCCTCATTCCTGTGAAATGAGAGGAATGAACGCCGACCACGGCGTCTCAACTCTCACTTGATCTTCTGACACAGCAGGATCCTTTTCTCAAATAACACAGATTCTCCAGCCAGCATCAGTATTTCTATTCCTAAACATAAAGGGTTCTGTGCCCAAAAGGTCAACCCCAGCCTATTTCCCATTATTTTAAGTCGGGGAAGAAAAAGGTAATGTCATTCCATGTCAGTAAGTTCCTAAGATGTAAGTAAAACACAGAAACACTCTCTGCTCATAATGAGCTTTCAGGATGGTAAGTGCATAAAACATTCCGTCCTGACCACCAGGTGATCATTAAGAACGGGCAGTAGTAACCAGGGCTGCCTGCGGTCACATGAGCCTGGCCCGCTCTGCCCCACGATGGCCAGGCTCTGGCCCCACTAGCAACCTTTACAAAACATCTACATGTCATTCACTAATTACTTCTAGAGTCCCGCACATCGCTTTGCTACAAATGTCCTTCTGAGTCCGGGGAACATAAATATGATGTTTTACACATAAAATATTAACCAGAAAAAAGTCTGGAGAGGGCGTGTCCTGGTGGCCTAGCAGATAAGGCCACACACATCCCAAGGACCCAGGTTCAAGACCCGGGACCTGGGGGGAACCACCAAGATGAGCCACTAAATAACATAAATGCTTCTTCCTCTGCTCTCTTCCTGCCTGCCTACTCACCTTCATTCCTGCCTGCGCCTTCCTTTTCAAAGTCTCTGGAGACGTGTGTTCCAGGAAGCTTGGTTTTCATAAACCGAGAAGGACTGATATTAGGAGAACCTCCATGGGGAGATGCTGCAAGGTCGGCTTATCCTAGAAAAACCAGGGGGACACTCGGAATTCCCCCACTAAATGATGCTGAGGGGTGATGCTGAGTTTGGACAGGAGTGTTTGCACTGTGCACATCAAAATAGGAGGGTGCTGGCACGCCCTGGTGGAGCAGTGGTTGAGTCAGTCATCTCCGAAGGAATGCAGGCCACACACCCCTGGGTTCAAAGACCCAGGTCTGGGGGGAAATCACTGGTGTGAACAACTAAATAAAAATAAAGTGCTTCTTTCTCTTCCCTCTTCCTGACTGCCTACTCGTCTTCATTCCTGCCTGTACCTTTCCTGTAAAAAAAAGTAGGGTGCTGCTGGAGAGGGGGGCCATTAAAGAGCCCCCCTTCTTTAGGGCTGTCATTGGAAGGAACCCCTGTAGCAGACACGCCAACAGTAATAATGATGCTAACATTAAACAGCCAACACTCCCCCGACTCTTACATGTGCAAAGGAAAGCAGGGAGAGGAAGAAACAGCTTTATTTGGTGTTTTTTTTGTTTTGGTTTTTTTTTTTGGTTTTTCACCCCAGCCCCAGGTCTTGGGCTTTACGTGATTTGCACACCAGCCTCTCAGCTGCCTGAGCCACAAGGGCAGGCCCCTGATACTCTTTTAAGTACCTATCATGAATTAACTTGAGTCACCTCAAGAACTAAGAGCAGGTATTGCTATGACCCCATGTTACAGATGGAAACACTGAGGCAGGGAGAGGTAACTAGAGCACTTGCCTGGAGCTATCCAACTCAGAGGCAGAGGTGGGAGAAGCTAGGCAGAACAATAGCACACCTTCCAGCTCCAAACCGCTAACCCCCAAAACCCAAGAGTGGGGTGGGGGGCGCTCAGCAGGGAAGGGAGGGCAGAAGACTCGGAGGCCCTACTTCACCTTCCCCTGAAACATGGAAAAAGAGCTGAGGCCCTCAGGACCAGGCATAGGGGCCAAGCGGGACAGGCGGGACCCTTACCCACAGCTTCCCATCATAGTAGTAGGCTCCCAGAAGCTTCACTATGTAGGGGTGGTCGCAGGCAGCCAGGATCTCGGTCTCCACAATATAGTCCTCCAGCTCCTCCTCATTCTTGGTCTCGATCACTTTGGCAGCGGCCAAGGCCCCCGTCTCCTTGTTCTTGGCCTGCAAAACAGAGACACACAGGTCAACAAGGCACACTCACGTGGGCAGCTGACACTGGAAGCCGGCTCGGAGAGGCCGGCGCATGTGGAAACAGAGGCCGGATGTCCAGACGGGGACGGAGGAGCAGGAGGTCCGCCATTCCTGAGGGGCCAGCGTTGGCCATGAGGTCAGCACAGAGGAGCACGCAGAGAAGAAAGGTTCTGTGCTTCATAACCATCACGTGCCAAACTGATCTGCAGTGAACGTGTGATATGCGACGATGGCGATCTGCAATGGTGTATGTACATACACGTCTCTCAACCCCCACCATGCTACTACGTGATGGTACTGCTATTACCTTCAAAAATAAAAAGTAATGATTGATGAAAAACACACTGCAAACTCTAAGAAAAATCAAAACTACAAGAAAGACATTGCAGGTATCAGCAGGGAAAGAGTAACAAGCCACTGAACAAGAAAAGGGGTACGATATCTTTTTATAGGAAAAATGGAAAACGACGCTTTCCTCACTGTTGACAGGTATAGGTAAATTCATGGAAAACTCTGGAAAGATTCTGCCCTGTTAGGAGGCTGGGGAGCAGATGAAAGAGGGAGAGATTGGAAGGGCCTGTTCACACTTTCTGTGCTGTTTTAAAATGTGACCCAGAATATTCCGGGCATTTATTTGCATCATTTCACATATATTAAATACAACAAAGGGTTTTAAGTGAATGCCCATGGATGACAGAAGAATTGCCTCCTACATGCATTTCGTCTGCATCACAACTGTTTCTTATTTGACAACAGAGAAGTTCATAGCTACTTGGATGGCTGTACATTTTTTTATGGAAAGTCTGTTGGCGAGGATGTGGAAAAATTGGGGCCTTTGCAATTCACAGGTGAGAATGCAAAATGGGGCGGCCACTGTGCAAAAGAATTTAGGGTAGCGCTACCATATAACCCAGGAATTCACACCTAGAAATGCATGCAGGACTCCTGAACGCTGGGATTCAGGCAGGTGTTTGTACACAGTGCTCATAGTAGCGGAACTCACAAGCGCCAAGAGGCAGAAATGACCCAAGTGCCCATCAGCGGATAACAGATAAATGAAACTCCACCCCAGTCAATGGAATACATTCGGCCCTGAGGACCCTGCTAGAAGATGGGTGGATACTTAACCACTATACTCAGTGCAATAAGCCAGACACCAGAGGGTCCTGACCTGAGGTCCCTTGGGCATCCAATTCAGAGAAATAAAGTAGAACAGAGATTACCAGGAAATGGTTCCCAGCGGGGAATGAAGAGTTACTATTTATTAAAGAGTTTTGGTTGGAGATGATGAAAAATCTGGGTAGAGAGAGTGGTGATGGTTCCACAACCTTGCAAACTTACTGAATGCCACTGAATTGCAAATCACTGAGGCTGGTCTCCACCATGGTGCCTTCTAAGGACAGTGACTGTCCCTCTCACCTCACTGGGCCATTCTATGATCTAATCTGCTGGAAACAAAATGACCGACTTGCTCCTGGGGCCCCAGAGCCCCATGGAAGTTGACGGACATTCACCTCCAATGGTCACACCTCTGGGAGCCACAAACCGGCACCTCAGTGTCCCTCGCACAGGCAAGGCCAGGCTTAGAGAGGGGTCATAGCTGGAACAAGGGTAGCAGCACAGGAATTTGAATCTGGGTCCTCTGTCTTCCAAGATTCTGCATACTTTCCGCTGCTGTACACGGTTTCCCTGTCACCTCCAGAACTCAGAAGCCAACAGACACCAGGCCAGCCCCGCACAGGGTCCTATGACACAGAGACAGAGTGAGACTCCTCTAACCTCAAGGTGCAGCTGGAGAGACCCACCCCGTACCACTAGTGCTGAGAAAGCCTGCTTTATGAACAGAGATGCCGAACCCCACCAGGAAACCTGCTGGAAGGGAGTGATGCCAATAGGTAATTTTCACACTCATTTGCAAAATGTATTCTCATGCCAGGTAAATGTTTCTGTTCATTAAACTGCCAAGTCCCCAGAGTCCTCTGCAGTGATAACAAGAATGGTTTCACATTTATCAAGGGCCCACTCCGCACTAACTCGCTGAACTAAACACCATGAATGCAGGTGCTATTATTTTCTCATGGGGCGGAGACCCCCCCCAGGGACTTGGGTGACAGAGCTGGATCTGGAGGGCTGTGGGCCTGCCCCCAGGGCTGTGCTTTTGACCACATTCTTCCCTATCACTGTCCCTCCCAAGTCAGCCTCTAGGAGAGTCTCTGCACCTGGAGAGCCAGGAGCCCTGTTCAGGGAAGGGCTTGTTTTCCAGGAATGCACAGAACTTGGCCTTGGTCAACGCCCTGAGAGGTGGTGCTGACCACAGGACCAGGCACCAGCATCCACAGGGAGGAGCACCCAGGTGTCGGGATGGCAGAGGCTGCCACAAAGGAGTGAGTTGGCAACTGTAGGGCATGAGGTGAACTGGTCAAATTTTAAATCTTTTTTTTTTAAGGAAAGGTTCAGGCAGGAATGAAGGCAAGTAGGCAGGCAGGCAAGAAGAGGAAGGAAGAAGCAGCATCTTTATTTTATTTATTTTAGTTGTTTATACTGGTTGCTGCCCACCCTGGACCCGGGACTCAAACCCAGGAGTATGTAGCTTGCTCCTTTGGAGATGATTCGGAGACATTGTGCCCAAATTTTAAATCTAAAAACCTAGCAGAGGCAGCATTTATCTTAAGGCCACAGAGGAGGGAATAATGACTGATGATAAAAACAGCTAACTGGCAGAACGCCCACTGTGCCAGTAGGGGCCTGAAGTGGGACTTCTCACTCACCCTCAGCCAAGCCCTTGAAGACCGACTTCAGCATTCCCAACTTAAAGAAGAAGAAAACAAGGCCCAGAGAGGCTTGCAGATCTGCCTCGGGTCACACAGCACAGAGAGGGTGAAGGTTGGCTCCCACCGTACATGCCTGCCCAGCTCAGCAGCCTAAGCCCCCAAATCATTGCCTGACAGGCCCTTCTTGGTGGGTGTCCAGTGCTGCCGGCTCCATCTCCCCCTCCCTACAGATAAATGACAAGAGGGGCCAATAGATTTGCTGGGCAGCTGTAGGGAGTACCTAAGGGTCGGAATCCAATCTCCCCACAAGCTGTTGGAGCAGGTATGGACCATCGTGCTCATTTCTGAGAAGGTCAGATTGAGGCTCAGAGATACGATGAAGCACCCAGGATATGAGCTGTGGTGGTCGCCTCTCAGAGCAGAGACTGCCAGGAATGGGCTGACTCCCTCTTCATTCATTCATTCATTCGACCATTATGTCTCAATGGAGTTCAGTCTTTTGGTGAACAAGACAGCGCTGAGGGAAGATTTGTGGGTAGGCATCACTGTCCTCCCAAGGCTTAATTCACCCTTCCCTGATTTTCTACAGCAAAGGGAACGTCCCCACCCCACCCCCATTTCAGTCTCTAAAATGCGACGCTCAAGATGCTGGCATCTCAGAAGTGGGCGGTGCCTCATCCTGGCCAATCAGATACTAGATTCCCTCGAGCCACAGTGATTGGCTCAGGGATTGGCATGTGATCAAATCAGCCAATGAAATGCAACCCCGGAGACAGCTGCAAGCCCTCCTTTCTAGCTCTGCTCACACCCTGGGCCATTTGGCTTCCAGCTGCTAAGTCATCAGTTTCCCCCAAAGGGGAACAGGAAACTAGTTAGGAGGCAGCAGAACCTGGAGAGAGAGGGCACAAATCACCTTATTTAATCCTCTCAATTATTTCAACACGGAGGTCTTACTATTAACATCCTCATATATATATATATATATATATATATATATATATATGAAAACGGACACTCAGAGAGGTGAAGTCACTTGCCCAAGGACACACAGCAGGTAAATAACAGGGTGAGGAGTTGATTGCAGTCCTGTGTGTCTTTATAGCCCATAATCCTGACTATGTTGACAGAGGTGCCTGAAAAATCTGCATAAGGTCCTGTCTGGGCCTCTGTTTCTCCCTCTGTACAGCAGGAGGGCATCTCAGCCTTACGATGGTCTAATGCAAGAGCATGTGGCCAGGGTGGGCAGGTCTCAGAAAGATCAGGGTGGCCCCAACGGACTGAGCACTGGTGGGAGTTGATAGGCAGGGCGGTGCATAAAGAACAAGTGGCTATCTGTGGCCTCTGACGGCCGTCTCTCCCACTGGCTGAGGCAAGACTGGGGTCCAGAGGACAGGGGAGCCCCCGCCCAGCCCTCCACTGCTGGCCAGCAGTGACTAACGCCTCAGCCCACACCCTTGAGCACAAACACAGTGGCCAGTTGTATTTTCTGGCCCTAGCACCTCCGTGGGAACAATCCTCCCCCTTGTGTGGCACAGGGCCCAGCCTGGAGAAGGTGGGGACAACGCTTCCAGTCCAGAGCCCTGCCCCGTCCCACTCAAGGGGCCCAGCGAGGCCAGTCAGGGGCTGGGGGCTTCCTGACAGCCCATCACAGCAGCAGCCAGTGGGGGCCAGCCTCCTCTTCCCTGCTGGCTGCAGGTTGATAGCTGTGTCCCCCTTCCCTCCTCCTCCAAGGAAAGAGTGGCTATCACACACAGAACTTAGGGACCAGAAAGAACACTGCTGGAGTGTGCTGATGGCCTAGTGATTTAGTTGACGGGCATAGTCCATGCACAGCCCAAGGACCCTGGTTCAAGACCTGGGTCCTGGGAAACAACCACGATGAACAATAGAGTAAAACAAATGCTTCTGGGTACACCCTGGTGGAGCAGTGGTGAGGTCAGTCACCTCCAAAAGATGCAGGCCACATATTCCTGGCTTTGGGTCCCAGGCCTGGTGGGGAGCAACCAGGGTGAACAAGTAAATGAAAAATAAAGTGCTTCTTCTGCCTCTTTTCCTGCTTGCTTGCCTACTACTGCTTTCATTCCAGCCTGCACCTTCCCTTTTGAAAAACACATACATAAATGGTCTGGGTTCGCCCTGGTGGCCTGGCTCCTAGTACACCTGGGAACCGTCCTACATATACCCCAAGTTCCCGGGTTCAAGACCCAGGGTCGGAGGAAGTAGCCATTGTGAGCAAACAAATAAAAATAAATGGAGATCTTCCTCCTCCTCTTTCTTCCTGCCTGCTTACCTTCATTCCTGCCTGTGTCCTTTCTTTAAAAAATAAATAAATGCTTCTTCCTCCTCTCTCTTCCTGCCTGCCTCTGCCTACATGTCTTCATTGCTGCCGCTGCCTGCAGTGACCAGGGTCCAAAATGTGGCAGAACACTACTTGGGCGGAGTAAATGAAAACAAGAGCAAAAGGTGGGGGCGTGGGGGGCAACAGTGTTCTGGTCCCGCGGGCCCTGCATCCTTCAGTCCTGAAAGCAACCTGGAAACGAGGGGTGGCCAGGGGACCGGCAGTATCTGTTTCCGAGGACTCACAGCTCAGTTCCCTTTCCTCACTCTCACTCTCCATCACGGGAGGATAAGCGCAACTAGCCCAGGTGCAAAGACACTGAGTCCTGAGCCTCAGTCACAGGCAGCAGTTCAGACATCACATGTGACCCACGGCAGGCCAGCAGGACCAGGCCTGGGTAGTTTTGGGGTTGTGTTTGGTTTTGTACTAAGTTATCAGTAAAAAAGCCTTATCTTTCTCTTGCATTGCAAGCCTGGTAGAATGGAAGGTTGGAGGGTCTGAAACCCAACCTCCACCACTTCAGAGGGCCTGCCTGGGGATGAGGCCAAGAAGAGGAGAGCGGGGCCCACACAGGGAGGAGGGCAGATTCTGAGGGTCTGCAGACACCTGGATCCAGCTGTTCCTGAAGGCAGGATCTGCCCTTAGATGATTCCATTATATGAGCCAATAAACCCTCTCTGTGCTTCTGTCATGTGGCCCCCCCCAAAAAAAAGAAATGAGCTTCCCATCCATGGGGGGTGATCCAGCAGAGAGCAGGTATCTGGGGAGCACTTTACACAACATGACTAGGGGCCTGCACTCTCAAGCCCACTGTGATCTACAAGGTGACCTTCACGGAGGTCCTCAAGGGGCTGAGTGATAATCAAGGCTCTGAGCTCAGGTGGAAAATATGGTGACCGATGGGCCACAGACAGTGGGATTCTTCTGCTAAAAGAAGAACAAAAACATGGAGAGGATCACTGTACATTTCTAAATGAACAAAGACAAGGGAAAACAACAGCTTCCATCTGGTACTGGTAACAAAACGGATGCTGACGAACATACACAGATTCCATCTTAGACAAAAACAGGCAAGAGGTTTTTAAGAGCCGTTTAAGCCTATTATCCCTCATTCCTAGGAATTTAAATCCAGAAAATCAGGCAAAAAAATAAATAAATAAAAAGCAACAAAAGAAACGTGCTAGGATTATGTTCACATTAGTCCATCATCATGTCAAAAAGTGGAAATAACCCAAATGTCCCACTACAGTAAGAAATGGTAAAATTAACTGAGTGGGATATTAAACAACCCTTTCAATGATAAATAAGACAATAAAGTAACAGGGGTGGGGGGGCAGGATTAAACCCTAGTATTAAGTAAACAACACAGGATAAAAAAAAACAACTGTACTTAAGCTATTAGCTGGGGAAAACCATGAGCCTGTGTAGAGGAATGAGCTGAAACAGCATAAGAAATACAAGAAGTTTATAAAAGTCCTCATCACCCAGTGACACCAGGCAATTATTCACAGGCTCCTGGCCAGGACAGACTGTGGTTGTTGCCGAAAAAGCGACCACTTCCGCCCTGGTGGAGTGGTGGTTGGGTCCGCCACCTCCAGCCAGGCGTAGTCCACACACAACCCAAAGACCAGGGTTCATATCCCAGGGCTGGTCTCTGGTCACATAAACCACATTTCAAGGGTTTAATAACCCCCTGTGACTAGTATTTCCCCTCCTGAACAGAGATTCCCATCACTGTAGAAAGTTCTAGAAGACAGCTTTGCCCATGAAGGTGCACCTGAGAGAAAATGCATTCTCTGAGAGGATGGGGGCATCTTAATACTCTCTCCCATGTCCCAGACCCCAGTCTCAGAAACATGTATTTCCTTTTCTAGAGAGAAAAACGAGGCTGGGAGGCAAGTGTGGGTAGAACCACGGGCAGCGATCATGTGCTACTGGGATCTCCTAGCGACCTGTCTGGGCAGCCGGGTGTGAGGGAAGGCGCCCAGCTGACCTGTCAGAGGAATAGCCTGAGCCTGTGGGTCAGAGCCAAAGAACGGAGTGGGGTCAAGGCTAAAGGCTGCTATTTCCCCCGCCTCTTAGTTCTGGAAGGCCGTGCCCGGCATGTGTCAGACGGGGTTCAGGCGTGTGTCAGATGTGATTCAGGCCCCTGGAACCAAGGAAGCGCTGGCCTGTGTCCCACAACACACAGCTGTGGCATCCCTGCAAGGCAGCTATTGCCGATCTCAGGAAAGGCTTCGAGTCTAGTAAGGAAGGAGGAAATCTGGGCCCAGAGGGAACCTGAGTTACAGCAGAACCAGTTATGTACAGGGAAAGGGCCCAAAGTCAGTTCCAGCAGGGTGAGCTGAGGACAGCAGAGCTGAGGATAGAGCCAGGATGGGCGGTCAATGTGGCCTTCAGTGCAGAGTCCCCGAGGCCCGTGGCTGGCCGGCTGGTCCGTCACAGAGCGCAGTCTCAGCACCAGGACCCTGCCTTCCGGACACTTGAGGGCTGTGGGCCTCAGAACAAAAAGGCCTGCCAAGGCCAGAGCCTTTGAGAAAACATATGGAACCCCCATGTTGGCTCCACACAGATCCATGAGGTGCTGTCACCAACTCCTACTAAAGAGAACACGGAGCCCCAGGCAGAGAAAGGGACTTGCCGCAGGTCACACAGCTAGGAAGCAGCTGTCAGGACTGAAATTCAGGCGCAGTTCCCTCCCGCCTCAGCCGCCCACCAGAGTGAATCCCTCCAGGGCCTCCAACCCACCAGCTGCCATCCTCCCCATCTTCCTTCATTCATCGCCTTCAACCAGAAAGCTCTTAGGGCGAAGTTTCAAAGGCTCCCAGTGGCTACTCCATCAAGGCCAACACCCCGCCCGGCATGGGCAGCCCTGGTGACCCATGTGCCTGCTTACTTTTTCAGGCTTCCACGACCCACCTAGGGCCACCCACCCCAGCCCCACTCATCTTCGCCAACCTCACGCCCTCCCTGATGCTATTTTCTCGATAACTGGGTTTATGCAGCCCACCAAGTCCAACTCGACCACAGCCTGGCCCACGAGACGTGCCTGGACCCACCCACCTCCCTGCTCGACTGTCTTCACACCTGCTCAGAATTTCATCGCAGACGTCTGGAGCACAGTCACTTGTCATCACAGGCTCTCTCTAACCTGAAATCTGAAGCACTAAGCCCAGGGCAGATATTAGTCTACACCAGAGACGGAGATGGGAGGCTGGCAGCATGGAGAGCTGGGGAGAGGGGAGAACGCAGACAGGCTGATGGGTGAGTGAATGAGTGGGTAGACAGGTAAGTAGATGGAGAGTAGTGGATAGGTGGGGAGACGGATGGATTACTAGATGATGGATGGATGGATGCATGGATGGATGGAAGGAATGGGGAGGTAGGTGGATGGATGGATGGATGGATGGATGGATGGATGGATGGATGGATGGATGGATGGATGGGTGGGTGGATGGATGGATGGGGAGGTAGGTGGATGGATGGATGGATGGATGGATGGATGGATGGGTGGGTGGGTGGGTAAGTGGATGGATGGGGAGGTGGATTGAGAGTAGGTGATTGGGTAGGTGAATGAATAAAAAAAAATGGTGTCTATGCCTCTGGCAGAAAGAAATGAGGCCCTCCACCTAAGAAAAGAAAGTGACAAGAAGTCCATTTTCCACACACACAGATCCCTGCCTCTCTATTGAGCTCCAGTTCTGGAAGATGGCCCTTCATCTTGAAGAAGTCAAAGCTCTTGCCTGGCCCAGGACATACACGGTTAACACATCCAGTCAAGTGGAGGAAAACCACTTCCTGAGCAATCATCGCCGGGCCGAGTTTCAGCTCAGTAACAAACAAGAAGGCAGAGTTTTAGAACAAGTGACACTTAAGGATGGCAGAGATTATGAAGCACAAAAGCAGAGAAGTGACAGGACACCCAGAGACTGGCATTTAATACTCGCTCCTGAGGGGAGGAGAAGCCTGGCTGGTCCAGTGGGAAAATGCCAAGCCCCAAAATCCCTCTGGGTCAGCAAATGAAAAACAAAAACCCGATCGGGACTGGCCCCAAAGACACCACGTCACGGCCTTGGCTGGAGACCCAGGTAACCTGTCCAACTTGGCCGGGGAAGTGGGAGCCTTCAGATTTCAGCTCCTCTGAAGCAAAGGGGAATCCAACCCCTCAAATCACTGATAAAGAGAGGGGTGTGAGCTTCGCCTCCTTGGGGCCTCCGCTCCCAGGCTCCATGCACCCAGAGGAGGATGGGGAGAGGGGTGCAGGCCACGACATGGAGGGCAGGCAGCCTGCGTCAACAGCAAAGAGGGGGAGAAGAAAGAAGCACCCTCACCCAAGGCCCCTGCCCAGTCCAGGCTCCCCCAGTGGGACCTCACATAATCTTCCTCACAGCCTGGGGGTCCTGTGCTCCCAGCAACCTCAGAGAAGTGATGGCGGCCCCCTGTTGTCAATCAACAGTATTTTGGGGGCTGTTTTTCATTATTCACAGAAAAATGTGCACTCTTCAAACTATCATGGTGCAAGGAAGAAGATCGAAACCACCCATAATCCCAGAGATGATGGCCTTTAGCATCTGACTGCACCTCCTCCACGGCTGCACCTGGATTGTTCACCAAGGCGGCTCTAACACCTTCCCAGCCACATGACCCCAGGGGCCTGACGTGACCTCTCTGCCCCCTCTTACCTGCTTTGTACAATAAAGGTGTCAGCAGTACTGCCTGTGGGGGCTGCTGTGTACACTCAATGACGGATGCTTAGAACTGGGCTGGGCCCTTCCAAGTGCCCCACAGACATTAGCTG
>RJWH01010237.1:0-17930 GCA_004363575.1 Solenodon paradoxus
CTCTCTCTCTCTCTCTCTCTCTCTCTCTCTCTCTCTCTCTCTCTCTCTCTCTCTCTCTCTCTCTCTCCCTTTTTGTATCTTTAAAAAATCTGGCTTATTTTTACAGTCCTTCCGACATCTTTCTGCTATCCCACTATCAAATTATCTGGATTTTACTGACTTTTGAAAACCCTTTCTTTCCTCTTTTCTCTAACTCTTACTATTCTTTTTGCAGTTATCTTTATTGCTTTCTCCTTTTAAAAGTCCATCTTTACATATCTGCCTATGCATCATCTATCTTTTTCTGTATTTTTAAACTAACTTATACTTTTTCACTTCCCATTGTACTTGATCTTCCTTTGTAGGCTTTTGTCTTTCATCCAGCATTTTTTCTAGTGTTGTTTTTTTGTACTGACTTTTCCTCTTTAGTATCTACTTATCTAGTTATCAATCCTCTCTCTGTCTATTTCACTCTTTTGAGTGACTTTTCTAAACTTCCCACGCATACTGGATTTCCTTACTGTTGCTTTTACTATTGTATTTTCTTACTAGCTCATCCTTTTCCATCCTTTCCTCCCCCCTCCCTCTTTCTCTTTTAAGCTTTTAAACTACTCTTAAACTTTTTCCCTTGTTCTTTCCTGCTCTCATTTTGTACTGTCTTTTACTCCTGAGTTACTATTTTTAAAGTTAGATCTATCTATCCATCCATCCATCACTCTCATGTTGTTTTTTTTTTTAAACTTGAGTCTCCTATTAAAACTGCCTCTCTAGCTGCTTCCCACTTTCTCCATCTCCCCCCACCCCTTTCTCTTTTTTTTTTCTGGCTTTTTACAGCTGCTGCTTCTAAAACTTTCACCTTTCCTTCTTTCTCTCCTGCTCTCTTGGTTTATACTCTACTCCTGGCTTTTTCTTTTCTAAAGTCGTCTCTAGTGTCCATTTATCATGTTATTTGGTGTTTTTAAAAATTAGTTACTTTTAAAGCCTCTCTCACAGTCACGTTCCTTTTTATTTTTTCCTACTGATACATCCTTTTAAAAAGACTTGCCTTTTTTATTTCCTTGCTCCACATCTCCTTTCTACTCTTAATCTTCATTCTTTCTCTTCTCTTTGCCAGTCTGAAGGCCTGCCTGTCTTCCTCCCTTCCCTCTTCTCTCTCATTTTATTCTTTTACAGCTGTGCCTTTCAAAGGGGTTTCTTTCCTTCTACTTTTTTCTCTTGCCTTTTTATTGGCTCCTCTCTTTCAGTCCCATCTTATTTATAGTCTCTCTCCCTTCTTGGTCTTCCATAGTCTTTGTATGTTTCCTACCCTGCACTTCTTTTAGTTACTGACTCCTCCCTTTAAAAGTCCTAACGACTTCCTCCCTCCCCTCCCTCCCTCCTCTCCTTTCTCTTCCCTTTCTCCCTCTGCCTTCCCTCCCCTTCCATCCTTCCCCATTCCTTTCTTCCTTCTCTTTCTCTCAGCTAACACTACTGACTTTTGTTATTTTTTAAACCCCTCTTTCCTTATTGTACTATTTTTCTCTCCCTTTTGTTCCGAGTCTTTATTTCCTCCCTTTTCACTTTGCTGTCTTTCTCATTTTTGCTTTATCCTATATTCCTTTACTGCTTCTTTAAAATATTTTAGTTGTTTTCCTATTCTCCCTGTCTTGCTGTGTCCTTTTTATTCTACCTTATTTTTTTTTTTAAATTTCTGACTTCTTTTATAAAGTATCTATTATCTTTGTCTTATTTTACTGGCTTCTCATTCTCATTGAATATTTGTCACCCCTCCCCCATTGTACAATTGTATTTTATTTCCTTACTGGCTCCTCTTTTTCCGTTTCCTCTCTTACTCTCACATTGTTTCTTTTTCTTTTTCCTACTGGCATCCTTTTTAAACTTCTTTCTTCCCTACTCTCTCCTCTCTCTCTCTCACCACTCCTGGCCCTTTTTCTGTCAGTATTTTTCTGTATGTCCTATTCTTGCCCTTTTTCTTTGGCTCTCTTTATCTTTTCTTTGCCTTGTTTGCCTTTCTTCTTCCTTTTGTCTCTGGTTTCTTTGCCTTTGTCTTCCCTCCCACTTCCTCCTTCAGTGTGTATATTTTCTTACTGATTCTTCTGTTCAATTTTCTCTTTCATCCATTCTTTCCCTCTCCCTCTCTTCATTGTATTCTTTTTGTCACATCTTTTCTTACTAACCCCCTTATAGCCTTTTTGTTTTTATTTTTCCTATTTCTTTCTTTTTGAAACTGTATTATTTTGCTATCAAAGAAGCCATTTCTGTGACTGTCATGAAGTCTAGGCTGGGTTAACAGTGATGAGTTCTGGAGGTAAACCCACCCCATTCTGAAGTTTCTGGTAATAACCACTGTCTTCTGCACCTCAGATGAAAACCCAGACTGATGCGGACTCAACCCTTGCCCTCCTACCATTCCTGAAGATGCCAAAGTCAGCTATGTTGGAGGCTTTTAAGGGGCGAAGACAACTCTGTATGCCCTTAAGAAAAGCCCTCTGCTTTGCTTTATGAGGCAGATAGCAACCCCAAACCACAGACAGGTCTGGAGCTACGCAGGCCTCAGTTCTATTTCTCACTTAGTATATTTAAAATGTCTCATCTCCTTTTTTAAAGGGTGCAGTCAGGAGTGAAGGCAAGTAGGCAGGCAGGCAGGAAGAGGGGGAAGAAGTATTTTATTGTATTTTTATTTAGTTGTTCACACTGGTTGCTCCCCACCATCCCCAGACCCAGGACTCGAACCCAGATATATGTAGCCTGCGCTCCTTTGGAGGTGATTGACCTAACAGCTGCTCCACCAGGGCGTACCTCTTATCTCCTTTTTAAAAGTGTGTTTTCCACCCTCACTCTCTCACTAGCTATGCTACCCTTCTATTTTGTACTAATCCTTTCTTACTGACCCTTAGTAAAATTTTTTCTTCTATTTTTCTACATTTGGAAAAAATCTGCTTCTGTCTATATATTTTGGTAATGTTTTCTCTTACTGGCTTTCTCTCTCTCTACATACATATTTATGTACATGTGTTTATGCATATCTGTCTGTTTCTCTGCATAGCTGTCATTTACCTGTCTCTCTTGCTCTGTTTTACTTACCGTTTTTGTTGTTGCTGTCCTGCCTCCTTTTGAGACCTGTAGTACAGGCAGCCTGGTCTTTATAGAAGTTACATTTTAGGTAAGGTATATACTGGTGTCGTGTGTGTCTAGTCTTGACAACAGGAGCCACAACTGGGAAGTGCCTGCACGGGGCCTGCAAGGGAGGTGCGAGCTCCCTGGTTTCCCTCCACAGGGAACTTTGACCTCCTGTACCACCTGGAAGCTTTTCAAAAGTCATCCTATTTAATACAGAGATATGCACCTTCTGCTTAACTACTTTGTCCTCTATTGTCTCTCTCTTACCTGCTGTTTCTCCATGTCCTTTGATTTCAAACGACCTTCCGTCAGAGTCTTCTCTTCTAAGGTCATTCCTTTGCATTTTTTGTAAATGATAAGAAAGTCTCTTCTCTAGAAGTACTTGTTTCTAAAATATTGTTAAAAATATAGATTAAATGTTGTAAAATGGAATATCAACTTGCTACTGGCAATGCAAAATGTATCCTATTTCAAATATACTGGTCTATTTGGAGGGAGCCCTCATGTCAGTGCTGAACTGTCTGAAGTCACAATGAGTACAAAGTCAGGAAGGTAGTGAGGATAAGTTCCCTTTTGCTGTCCTGCAAGAAGAATGCTATATTTAAATAATTAGATCTAATTTAACTAAATTGCCTACTCTTGGGAAGATTGGTCCCATTTCAGACCAGCCCTTGAAGTCCAGGTTCAGTCCAGACTAGGTCTCTTCGTCAATAGCTATCCTTGTGAGTTTAGGCTATTTCTGGTAGCTCCTCCCTTAAAATATTAAAATTGGTAATCACTTTCCTCAAATAGCCCAAGTTACCAGTAAAAGCTCACGCTACCTTGCGGGCAGCTGCTTCTCTGACTTTTCGACGTTGTTCCTCAATTCTCGCTTCTCTTTTTACTTCTTCTCCAATCTTTGTCAAAAGTAACATTTCTTTTGCCTTCCATTCCTTGGGAGCACAATGTTACAGCAGTCAGCAGAGGTTACTTCATAATCATTTTTTCTATTTTTGTTAATAAGCAAATTAAATCAAAGCAAAGGCCTAACAGAAATTGGGTCAAGCATAATGCAAATCTTGCATTGGCTTCAGAATGGGCTTATTTTATTGCATTTTATTGGGAATGTGTTGGTGGATGCCATGGAATGGCACAAGGAAGGAAATAACTTTGCTATAGAAACTTAATTCAAGTATAAACCTGCTCCAAAGATGGAGTTACAAAGATGCTGGCAAGAGGGTTTCCTCTTATGGACTCCAGGAGACATGTCATATATAATCTGCTACTCTTAAATGCATTTTAACAGAGAAGCTACAGAAAAAGGCTTCTCTGAATTTTGAGGAGTGAGAATGAAGGCATGATTATTTCTCACTAGAGTTAAATTCTAAAACTTAAAGAACAGATAAGCTGTGACTAGGGCAATTGACATATCCTTTGTGGTGTGAATCTAAGTAAAAGCTCATCTAACAGTGATAAGAAATAATAGTGCTTTATGATTTTTTAAATTATTACAATTTTTGATAGTAATTTATTTTTCAGACTTGTAATAACTTCAGGTAATATGGTGGAACTGCTAACAATGTTTCCAAATGAAGCAACTGTACAGTTTCCCCCTCAATATTTAAAATCTCACCTCTTCAATTTCTCTACGAAGTTTAAGTTTTCTTCTAATATGGTCCTGATGTCTTCTTTCTTCTTCCTTTGTTTGGAGTATGTTCTGTTTTTCTGCCATAGTCTCAACTTTATTTAATTCCTTAGTAATCATATCCATATATCTAAGTAAAAATACAAATATAATTGAAGGTAAATTGGGTGTTTCCCCCCCTTATGATGGTATTATCTACTTGGATATTCCCAAATCACCTTCAGGTTTGCTTTTTATTTCTTTAACTACAGGAAAGGTAGATTTATTCAGGGACTTCTCAGTCAGCTTGATCCACCAACTCACTATGCTATACTCTCTGTTTTACAAGTCTCTGTTGTTGTGGTTGGGGCAATGATAAAATGTATAAAGGAGTGATTTAAAGCATTTTACATAGAGCTTATTCATAACTCAAGAGTTATGTGAACATGAGTTTCCAAAGAAACTTAAGGATTGCATTAAAATTGATTTAAGGATTGATTTCAAAAACTAGTAGATTTGAAATTCCTTTAAAAATAAGTAAGGACTGCTCTCTGTAATTCTCAAGTCCTTAGACGACTCTTTTGCATACATGAGACTACAGACCACCAGTCTTGGACTATGATGGATGCATTTGTTTTCTGATACATCACGATATGTATCCACAGAATATAAGAGCCAGGTAATGGAGAACTAGCCCTCAGGTCTGATGGAGGAGGAAGAGAAAGAACCATAACTCATCTCTTTGTCTCCTGGAGCATAGGCTTGACCTCTGAATGGTAACATTAAATGTGTGTGGGTAATAGCTGAATGAACATACACTGTTGGTTGGAGAACAAGACCTGTTTATATTAGCATCAGATAAAGTTATCACAACTCTCCCTTTTTGATCTTCCTGTGATTTCCTTAAATTAAGTTTGAAACATGCTAAAGATATCTTCTCTCCCTCTGCTACCATGGACTTGGGTTTCTCAAGCTCAAGGATTTGTACTTTGGGTTTCTTCCTCAAATATCAGTTTGACTTACCTCTTTAGCGCCTAGCAACTCCATTTTCTCAGGCAGAAACTCTCCTCCCTAGCCTTGGTACGAAGGTTCCTAATCTCTCCTACTGCTGAATCTCTTTCCTCTTCATGGTGAATGCTATAGGGGGTAAATGGTGTCTAATGCTTTCTTTTATCCTGATTTCAGTTCTCTCGAGTGCTTTTCAAATTATCTGGGGTCCCTAATATGTCCACAAATATGCATTAACTTCAATCATACCTGTGATTTATGAGCAGCTCTTGGTCAGGAGTTCCTCGTGTACCTTCCTTTAACAGCCTTTCTTGGAACTGTGTAATTTTATTATTGGCATAGGCTTTCTTGGTATCATACAATTTATTTACTTGTTTTTCAATCATTTTCTGATGGAAAAAAATAATTAAAGTTTTTATAATGACTAGAACTAAACCTGTCTGTTGTATGTCTTCTTGTGTTTGGGGCTTGGTAAACTTGCTATACTTCACAAATGGTTAATTTGTAATCTGTTAACCTGCATTTAAGTCTAATATGGCTCCATCCCAGACAAGTGAAGGTTTCTCTATGTGATTTAAAGACAAATGTCTCATTTTTATCTCTCACACAGTTCTCCTGATATCTTATTACCTTAATACTTCTAGGCTAGACTATTATAAGAAAATATTCTGCAGAGAACCAAACTTTCCTTGCAAATCCTACATAAAAATTTACTTACAGGACCCCAAGGAAACAAACTTAAGTATTTAACTTACTTGTTCTTTTATATAGTTTCTTTCAAAGTCTAATTTTAAACTGGTCAGATACTGCCTGTATGTATTCAACTCCTTTAGAGTACATATGACCTAGAAAAACAAAAAACAACACCCAGATATAAAATTGTAACAAGTATACAGCTTTCTAGGGCAGAGTGATAGGAACATTTACTGTAGTAACAATTTTGGGATCAAGGGGAATAACAGCATGTTTTGATAAAAACTTAGAAGGCAGTATCTCTCTCTTTGCTATATCACCAGGAAATTTCTATCTAAATAATATTATTTCAATAATACGGTTGACATGACAATTTGGAATTTACTATTTCAAATGAATCTGTCATTAAAACACCAGTATAATGACACCCCCAAGTGTTTATTCACCAAGCTCTATTTCTGCTAGCTTTATTTTGGCCGGTTTGCTATGCCATTATTACTTTTAGAGCCAGAGAAAAAGCACTACAAATACAGCTGGGAGAAAATACATAAATGTATGTGTATCTTTACATACTCAAATCATTTACCAGTTACCTTTTGATGTTATAAAAGAACTTGTTCAAGTGAGAACAAGTTGGCTTATTTAGAAACAATGGCCACCTGATTGCGTTTTACCCAAATACTGAACAATTCATTGAGTTTTCTCTTAGGTACCCTTTACTGCTCAACTAAAGTTGATACACAGGCTCTGAGTGAAGTACACAAGCAAGTGTCTATTAAGTCCTAGGTTTACGATGGTTCATAGGAAATAGACTCTAACCCACTTTATTATTGCTGGTGATGTAGCCTCCCTTCTTTAATCTCCTCAGGATATCTTTGCGCTTATAGTATGATTTTAAATGTGGGTCGTGTAGGCTTTTATATCTGGTTTCCAAAAGTCGACAATAAGGATCAGTCAGGTTAAAATCATAAGAAGGTTGATAAAGCTGCAAACAGATTCAAAAGGGTTACATATGTCAAATGAATAAAATCACACTTTTAAAACTTCAGTTTGTTGAAATGATTAGGCTATCCATTGAAAAGAAAACATGCAAGCAGAATCTGAAGTGAGGGAACACATACAGTGGACTGATTTGGGTAAACCTAAGTGCCTTTTGCTCTGTCTCTTCTCTTCCAAACCTGTATTTCAGCTGGGGGTGACTTGAAGAATCCCGATTTGTGACCTCTATGTTGAATCTAGCTGTAGCCTCAACCTCAGACCAATTCCTGACCATTGAGGTGTGGCTCTAAGAGTTCCTGTTATATAGGATGCTTTATACGTAAGTAGGGGGCAGAAGGGAGCACCATAGGGTTCTATATCTCTTTTTCCATTAAAAAATTTGTTATAAGTTTCAGACTACATTGGCTTCACTGATGTCAGCCTCTTTTCTTTCCCTAGGGGCTTATATCAGGAAGCTGAATCCCCTGAGACCAATGATGGGCCTGATCATGACTAATCACATGCTTTTGGGGAGAATAAGCCTAAGAATAGAGAGAATCAATAGAATTACCTATAGAAAGATATGGAAATAAGAAGTAGCTAACGAGTGAATAAGAGGGGCAGAATAAAAATGTGGCAAATAGATATTTAAGGAGGAAACCAACAGATAGAGCTAAAGTTACAAACGAAAGAGGGAGTTTTGAGCATGCTTTAAAAGCTAATTTGTAGGAGTGTGACTCAGTCCATTTCTGTGAGGTTGGAATATTTTAAATAGAACATACTAGTTTTCAAAATAGAAATTATAGTTTTCCAGCAATAAAACATTTAAAAAATCATGTGTATTAGAGAAGTACCAGAAATACCAAATAATCCCTACTCAGCCTTGATGATACCCTGGACAATGGAAAGGTGAGGATGTCAGACTTATGCCTGTAGAACATTTTGCTATTGTGATCAAAGCACTCAACCAGAAAGTTCTGACGCTCCTTTGGTCTTGGCCTACAGCTGATTACAGGGTGGTGGGAGGTGTTAGGTGGAGGACTTCAAATGTTTAACAGTAGTGTGAGTGAAGCGCACCGAACCACTATAGTGCTGCGTGAGAGGATGCAGATTAAGGGCAATGTAAATTCTAAGGAAAGATGAGATGGGGGGTATGACACTTTGGAAAGGCTTCTTGAAAGATGGCTCAAATTGAAGGTCAGAAAGGAGTAGAGTGCATGGCAAGTTTTGGGAACTTGATGGACAAAGGCACAGAAGTAGGCATTAGCATGGCATATATGGGTATTTAGAAAAGACCCTGGTCTTTCAGAGTTGAGGCTCCGAGTTGGAGATAAGGCTCAAATGGGTGATTCAGGCACACCATGGGGCCTTCTATCGTTAAAGTAAGCTTTAGACACTAAACACTCCACTCATTTAACTTTATTTGGTGTGTAAACTGAAGTTGACGCCAAGCAAATTCATAGCAGTATTTCAAGCTGAAAAGCTGAAAAAGAAAATCTCTTAAGTACCTTTAGCTATTAGTTTACCTTTTCACCTATGTTTGTAGTGTAGAATATACTATTGCTTCCTGGGATAACCGGCAGCTTGACCCCAAGAGGAAGATCCAGTAGGTGAGCTGCTCCGATCCCTGGTATGGGTTTTTTTTGCGAGCTCTGTCAGATTCAATTGGAAAGTGTGTCTTTTCTTCTAGAACTAGTCCCTTAGTTTAGACCAGTCTGACACTTCAGTAGGTTAATGTCAGATAAAACAGAATCATAAACTCCGGGTTGAAAGCACCCGCCCTGCTCAAACCAGAAAGGCCTCCCATGGTCCGCGGGCCACCAGCCTATGTCTGGACCCCAACCCAGGGCTGTCCAGGTTAGAGGGAGCCCTGACCAAGGGTCAGGGCCGGGAGCCAGAAGCTAGGCCAGTAAGAGCTCACCTCCCCGCCTCGCTCCCCGAGATCTCCGCCCACTGAGTCCGCCCGCCAGTCCACCCGAGGTCCCGCCCTGGAGCCTGGAGGGAGGGAACAGACGGGCCCTGTCACTCACAGTGTCGCATTTCTCTTTGTTCGCAATTAGGCTGCTGGCGGCCGCCTTATTGGCGGCAGCTTCAGCAGCCTTACCGCAAGTTTTGAAGTACAGGTCCATGGCTGCCCGTCAGCCCCCACAGGGGGCTGGGATAGCCAGCCGTCTTCGAGTCTCGTCTTAGCGCACACCTTCCTGGCTCAACGCCTGGACCAAGTCTGGGCTGCCCAGAAGGTGGTCGCCTGGGTAACGCAGGACTCCTCCAGGCCCCGCCCGTCACAATGCTGCCTTCTGGGCGGGTGCGCTGACGTCCTCAACCCGCGACTACTCAGCGAAAGGCGCCTTCCCGGGAGGGGCGGGGAGAGGCCGCTGCGCGCGCCACCGCCTTGAATCTTTGGCGCACGCGCACTGGGCAGGTGTCGATTTTTTTTTTTTTAGCGCTTGAGCTGGGAAAGTGATACCCAGAGGTGGGGTGTAAGAGGTTCACAGCTGAGGTTCCATTTCAGAAATCGACACCTCTCATTTAAACTAAACCAAAACTTATCAGTCTTTCTCAGTGAGCCTGTAATTAAGGAGCTATGATGTGTATGGGGTACAGTCATCCATGAGTAGTCTTATAATTTGTGTTAGGGCCAGAAACCCGGCTTTCCTCATAGACACTTTGCCCCCAGCGCCTTTCCCTTAGGCGTACCAACCTGAAGGTCCTACTTAGAACACATTGGTTTTTTCCGGGGCTAAATGCTTTCCTTCCTTGTCTTTTTTTTCTGTCTCAGAGTCTTCATCTCCCTCTTCCCCGCTTTCTACCTTCTCATTTGATTAACCAGCATTTATTGTCAGCTCAATACTGACATTATGCTGGGTGTTGAGGATATAACAGTGAGTAAAACGTAGTGCCTGCCACCAAGGAGCTCTCTAGACTAACGAAATTAAGGGCTGAAACTGCACCTGGCATTTGTAATTTGTCTCCATGTTTTTTTTAAATCTTTATTGTGCTAAACATGCACAACATCAAACTTACCAGCTTAGCCATTTTAAGTGTACAGTTCACATTGCTGTGCAACGGAGCTCCAGAACTTTCCCATCTTGCAAAACTGAAAGTATACCCGTGTAACAACTCCCCGGCTCTCTCCAAACCCTCTGGTAATCACCATTTTACTTTGTTTCTACGAATTTAACCACTTCAGATACCTTATATAAGTGGGATAAGTACAATCATATAGTATTTGTCTTTTTTGTGATTGGTTTATTTCACTTAGCATAATGTTCCCAAGGTTCATTTGTGTCATAGCATGTGATAGGATTTCTTTCCTTTTTAGGACCAAATAATATTCTGTTGTATGTATATACTGTATTTTCTTTATTCATTCAACCATCGATGGACATTTAGGTTGCTTCCACTCTGTGCTATTGCAAATAATGCTGCTATGAATGAGTGGGCAAATATTTCTTTAAGACCCCTACCTTCAAATTGTTTTGGATATGTACCTAGATGTAGAGATACAGATCATATGGTAATTTTATTTTTTTGAGGAATCTCTCCACTGTTTTCCATAGTGGTTGCATCATTTTACAAACCTATCAATAGTATACAAGGGTTCCAATTCACTACATCATTACTGACACTTCCTATTTTCTGATTGTTGTTGTTTTAAATAGTATCTCTTCTAAAGAATATGAAATGTCTCTGTGGTTTTGATTTGCATTCCTCTGATGATTAGTGATGTTGAACCATTTTCATATGCTCAATGGTCATTTGTTGTCTCTATGTTTTTGGTCCACTTTTTTGTTATCCCTTGGTCATTAAGTAACATTACCTACCATTTATCGAGAACTTACGAATTTTAGATGCTTTGCTAAATATCACCATTTTAATCTTCACAACAACCACATCTATGTTCATTCATCTCTGTAAATGAGGGCTTTACTCACAATGGCAATGGCTAATATGTTATGGAGTTGAGATTTGAATTCAGGTTAACTGACCCCAAAAGTTGTATTCTTAAAACACTGCACTCTTACATATGTTTTGATTTCACATATATGATTAAAACTGCATTTGAAATTCTAGTCTGATGATATACTCTACTGTCAGACAAAAATTTTGCATGGATATCTGACAACTGAAATCAAATACTCAAAACTCAACTCTTCTCACTGACACAGAACAAAATAAACACCTTATTTTTCTTCCTGTTTTTCTTATCACAGTGACTGGTACCACACAATCTGGAAACCAAAGACTGCCTCTAAATGCTTCTCTGTTCCCCACAATATAGACATCCAATGTTTCCCTAAATCCTTCTCTTTTTACCTCCTAAATATTTCCCGTCTCTCCCATCCTTGACACTTTACCCGTCACTGCTCCAATTAAACCACTTGTCATTTGTTGTCTACACCATTTCACAGTCCCTTGATAGTTCCCTTCTACTATTTTACTTGTCCAACCCATCTCTCATTTTGTCACCAAAATGTTTTATTTTGAAATTGCAAACTGATCATATCTCTCCCTGTTTAAAAACCCAGTGAGTCTTAGGAAGAATGAAAACAAACTAGATAGTATCTTTGTGACTTGATTCCTGCCTACATCTTCAAGAAATTATTGCTATACAACTTCTTAACCTTGACCCTACAGTAGTATAGAATGTGGTGTTTTTCATTGGTTTTCTACACCCAGCCTTCAGAGGTTCATGACTCTGTTAATCATGTTGTTCACTTTGTCTTACGACTGTGCCCCTCTTTGCCTAGATACTTCTGGGACCTTACCTGGATGGCCAGGATAATTGTATCTCCATGAATTTACCTCCAGGAGTAAGGTCATGCTTCTTTACATGGTGGTCTTAAGTGAAAGCCCCAAAGTGCAAGTACTATCAAGAATTTCCTTGACCATAGTACATGCACTTAGTGGAATTATATGCAGCTATAAAAAAAGGATAAAATCAATGGGCCTTGGTGGAGTAGGGGTTGAGTATAGTCCATACACATCCCACGGTCCCAGGTTAGTGTCCTGGAGCTGGCAGGAACAACCAAGATGAACAACTACATAAAATAAATACATGTTTCTTCTTTCTCTGTTTTCCTTTCTGCCTATCTTTTGCCTTCATTCCTGTCTGTACCTTTCCTTTAAAAAAAGAAGATAAAATTGCACCTTTTGCAACAACTTGGCTGAAATTGAAGGTGATTATACTAAGTGAAATAAGCCAGAAAGAAAAAGAAGTACAGGATGATTTCACTTATATATGGAATATAGAGAAACCAAAGGTACAGAATTCACAATATGCAAAACTGGCTACAAGGGGTGGGTGGAAGGGCACAAGGGAAGGAAGGAGTTAACAAGCTGGTGATAACAATGGAAACCTGGTAGTGGGTGTGGTGTGAAAGCACACAGACTGAGGTGTGAATTCAAAATCTTAAAGAGCACGCAGCAATGTGAAACGATTAAACAAATTTTAAAAGATTTTGCTTGAATCACATAGGTTGGCCAAAGCAAGTCACGTAACCAAACCCAGAGTCAATTTAGGAGAGGATTAACCTAGGACATGGATGCAGAGAAGTGTTTCATTGGAAGTGGTTAACATAATAATATAACACAGCCTCTGTTTCCTCTGATTCATGTTCCTCCCATATGCAAAATGGACTTCTACTATTCCCAGGACCCCAAAAGTTTCATCCAAGCACCAGCTCAAAATCCAAGGTTTTGTCATCTACAATCATACTCAGAGGTAGGTTCTTGTTATTCCAGAGATTATAAAACAATTTGCATTATTTATCTATTACCATTCACCAGTTACCCTTCCACTTAGTAGTTTAAAACAATATAAAATCCTTATTACTGTCTTGGTTTCCAAGTCTTTCAGAGAGGCACCAGAGGATAGAGTTTGTTTCTGCTCCATGATAGCTGGAGCTTCAGTTAGAAGGCTTGAGGGTGGAGGTTGGAATCACATTAAGTCTCTGTTAACTCACATGTGTGGAGCTGTTGGCTAGGACCCTATCTGGAGTTTTCAGCCAGAATATCCATACCTTAGTCTCGCCACACTGACTGAATTTATAACATAGTGTCTTGGGTTTGAGGGGCAAGGAGAAAGGGAGAGACGAATAGTGTTAGAGGAGAGAGGAGAATGAGAGAAGGTTAGAGAAGGTATATATACTTATATATGTATATACAGACTATATATGTATGTATATAGAGAGACAGACACAGGTGAATGTGATGTTGCCTTTTATGATCTAGTCTCAAAAGTCATGCAGCATCATTTTTACTGTATTTTATTTGTTGAGGCAGTTACAAAGTTTCGCCTTAGTTCAAGGGGGAGGAATATAGATGCCCACATCTTGGTAGAGAGCTACCATATTGTGAGACGATCTATATATTGTATATTATGCTGTGCAGTTAAAAATCAAATGGCTATCAACATTATGCACCACCAGGCGACCTCCTTAGCCAGATACTCATGTTCATTGGGAACATCCCCCATATCTTTCAAGTTATTACAGTTTTTCCAATTGTCTTGCTACTATAAGACATCGGATGTCAGTTTTCCAGTCTTGTATTGCAGTTTTCTCACCACTTTTACAGCTTCTGTTACAGTTATTCACTCATTTCTCAGACTTCGCTAACAGTTCCCTGTCTGTGTTTCTAGCATCCACCCATACTCAGTCCCAAAGTTAATGCACTTGTTTTAGGGTTTTTTGTTTAGAGTAGCACCTTAAGTTAAAGAACAGGAAGCTCTCACTTAACATCATAGATAGGTTCTTGAAAAGTGCAGCTTTAAGCTAAACAAGATATAATAAACCAGACTCTTGAATGATATCATTTGAGTAACATTTGACGGGATTTCCCCCTCATAGTGTTAGAACATAATGACGTTGAACAAAATGATGTTATTTGAAGACTGTCGTACCAATTTCAGTGATCCAATATTTTATTACTTACAGATGTGAGGCCTTCGTTATGAAGGTTTGAGTAGCTGGAATGTCCGGGACCCTCTCTCCACATTCACTTATCCCTTTTCAAGGTCCAGCCAAGGAAGCAGAGTCACTATGTACTTGGTGAAACAGAGGTGTTTAAAAATAGGAACTGGACCTGACACAACTTTAAAAAGAGTTGTAGGACCAGAGTATCTGAGAAAGTGTCACTAACTAATCATGCTGAAGCACTGTTGAGTTCTCTGGTTTTCCTTTTGCCTCCTATGTCCCACACTGACCATTGGAGAAGCTGACAACCCAGACATGTCAATGAATATGAGCAAAAGAGTCTAAGGAGAACCTTGTCTCTCCAGCCAGAGGTCCAGGAAAGTGGTAGCCTAGCAAGGTAGAAACATTTTAGACAATAACTGCTCAACTCTAGCCAAACATCACAGAAAAGATTGTGGCTCCATCTCTACCCCCAACACTGAAAGCTGAGAGGGACACAGCATTCCATGCTGCAATAAGTGAATATAATAAGATATCCCAAACCCTTATGCCAGGGTAGTGTCAGAAAGGCTGACTAAGGAGCTGGAACTTTAACCCTCATTGGGCAATAACAATTTCTTCCTCCTCCATTGATCCTCTTATCTCCCAACTCAGTGGTTGTGGAGGCCACAAAGAAACCAGGACTTTCACCACCATTTTGCACTAATAAGACACCTTTGCCCCTCTTTGCCAGATGGTGTCAGAAGAAGCCTAGTGAACAGTCAGGACACCCTTGCCCCAACATCCTGACATTAATGAGACAGTGTCGCTCCCCCATTCCCTTGCTTAGTACTGTTAGAGGAAGCCTGTTAAAATATGAGATTTAAGATATAACTATCAGACCATTTAATGTATGCCTAAACTATCCAGTTTAAATAAAAAAAAATTATCATCATATCAAGAAGCAAGAAAATCACACCTTGAATAAGATTCCAACACTGAGATCTCAGAACTCAATGTTAGAACTATCTGAGATTTGTAAAGCATTTCAACAAGTCATTACACATTTTCCTGAAACAAGGAAAAATAGAAAAATCTCAGCAAAGAAATAGAAATTTTAAGAAGACTAAACGGAAATTATAGAACTGAAAAATAACAGAAATTTTAAAAATCCATTTGTTGGATAGGCTCAATAGCAGAGTGGAGATGACAAAAGATAGGTTTTATGAACTTGAAGGCAGATTAATAGAATACACTCAACCTGAATCACAGAGAGAAAATAGAATTGAAAGAATGAACAGAGCTCAATGGACAGGTGGCACTATAATTAAAGATCTAACATCTGTGTTATCAGATTCCGGGAAGCAGAGGTAGAAGACAGTATTGTTGATAGAATAGTCAAAGAAATATTATCTGAAGACATCCCAAATTTGGTGAAAGGCATAAACCTATAGATTCATGAAGCTGAGAAGACCCCCTAAAAAGATAAGCCCAAGACACATTATAATTAAACTAATGACAAAAAAAATTAAAAAGTAACCAGAGATACCTGACACATTACTTATAGGGGAACATCAATGTGAATGACAGAATTTTTCTTATCTGAAAACACAAAGCTGGGCCAGAAGAAAGTGGCACAGCATTTTTCAAGTGCTTAAATAAATGGATTGTCAACTATGAATTATATACCTAGTGAAAATAGCCTTCGTGAATGAAAACTAAGTAAAGACATTCTCAGGTGAAAGAAAAACTAATAAATTGTTGCTAGCAACGTTGTCATTAAATAATGGCTAATGGAAATTCTCTAAACCTAAAGTTTGCTTTAGGTTTAGAGAATTTCCATTAGCCATTATTAAATGATAGGTTATATTACATTAGATTAGAATCCAATTTGATTATAATTATAATAGAAGGTTTATGAATTCAGAAAGGAAAGAAGAACATCAGAATGGGTAAAGATGGTGTAAGTATAATAGAGCATCTTATTTTTCATGATTTTAGTAGATCATATTTAATGGTTGAAAGAAAAATTATAACATTTGATGTGGTCATTAATATATGTAAAAGAAATATTTAAGACAATTATATTTAAAATATGGAGAGTATAAAGGGACATAAACGGAAGTAATTTCCTACACTTCACTCAAAGGAATAAAATATCACTGCCAGTAGACTCTGGTAAGTTACCTATATATAGCGTAATTCTTAGAGGAACCATTAAGAAAGCTATGAAAAGTGATATATCAAAAATATAGATACACCAGGATGGGCTCCTAAAAGTCTTTAAGAATTTACAAGCAAGCAAGAAAAGAAAAACAGAGAAATAAAACAAATAATAAAATGGCAGACATAGATCCTAACATATCATTGATTGCCTTACGTGTAAATGATCTAAACATAGTAATTAAAAGACAGAGATTGGCAGAGTGAATACAAAACGTTCATCGACATATTGTCTATGAGAGAGTCATTTTAAATCCAATGACTTAAGTAGATTGAAAATAAAAGAATGGAGAAAAGTTCTTCAAGGCAAATATTTTAGAAAAGCCAAGGATGGTCATATTTCTGTTAGATGAAGTAGAATTCAATTGCTGGAGATAAAAAGGGAATTGAATAGTGATAAAGTATCAATCCACTGAGAAGCAGAATGATTTTAAAGGTACAAGCACCAAACAACAGAACTTCAAAATACCCGAAGCAAAATGCTAGAAATGAAAACAGAAAAAGACAAGTCCATAGTTATAATGCGGGACTTACTAAATGCCTAACAACAGGAAGCTAGATTAATAAAAAATTATGCTCTACTCATGCCTATACTGCAGTATAAGTGCAAGACCTGGAGCTGTAATTAACAATATGTATTTAAAAAACAGTGTTGAGCACAACTCCGTAAGGTGCAAAATAGTATAATGTATTTGATGTTTGAATTATCTTTATGAATAATTATTTTTAGTAGTAGTATCAAATCCTACATAAAAAAGAGAAAAATAAAATTAGGCTAATAGTACCCCTGGGGAGAAAGGGAGGTGAGTGAGATCAGGAAGGAATGTGAAGGCGACTTCAACTTCATCTTTAATATTTTATTTCTGAAAACCAAAACTGATTCTTGTCCCTTTCTTTTTTTCCTTTTCCTTTCCTTTGCTTCCCATATTTTCTAGACAACTTCACTCCGGGATTCAGTTGGTAGGAGCAGAGCAAGGCAGAAGCTCTGGGTGGAGGTGCTCAATTGGAGTCAGGCGGGAAACCACTGATGAAGGTGGCTAGGAGTGGAGTCAGAGTTTGAGGAGAGAACAAAGGTTGTTTGGTGGGAGTGTGGTGTAAAGAATTAGACCCCAGGATAAGAGAGCAAGTTGAATACGTTTTTGGGTAGCCCAGTGAGGAGTGTCATGAGTCCAAGCAAGTCAATAAGTGTGTTCAGTGTGGAAGGGTCATCTGGCATGGGTTTCAGAGCATGAGTAGGAGAAGGGGGTTAGCAATGTTGAAATGCTATGGTGTGACAGAACCTAAATTAGTTTTCTGGGGCTGCTGTAACAAATTCTCACAATCTAGATGGCTTAAAACAACATACATGTATTGTCTTACCTGCTTGGGGCCTAGAAATCTGAAATTAAAGTGTTGGCAGGGCCAGGTTCCCTCTAAAACCTGTAAGGAGT
>RJWH01010238.1:0-17933 GCA_004363575.1 Solenodon paradoxus
CCTCTTGATTGACTCCATGACCCAGTGTGGCAGACTTTGACAGGGTTCCTGCATGTGACTGCAGGCTTGGGGAACAACCTGGGCCCTTGTCTCCATCTAGCACCTGGTACTGTGTCTCACACTCTCCGAAGCCTTATGGCCTTTGTTCAGTTTAGAACATGGAAAGTTCATTAGACCTTTCCTCACCTGGGCCAGGAAAGTGCAGGGTGAGCACAAGGCCATTTGTTCTGCATATGGGACCTGTTTTTTTCTAGTTTCCACATTAACATCCTAGCATGGATGCCAAAAAGCTTCCCTCCATCCACAACCCACATCCAGATTCTCTCTGAAGCATCAGAAAGCCCAGTTCATCCAGAAAACAGCACGACCACCCTCCTGAAGGCAAGGCTCCAAGTCGTGAGTCCTCAGAGACAAGCCGGGCACTGGGCTAGGGGACCCGTCTGTGCAAAGAGCCACCGCTGCCACCATCCCACCATAAAGCATACCTCACAGTGTATGACACAGCCATCCTCCAGCAGCTCCTCAAGTCGAGCTCCCTGCCACTTCCTGGGTAGCCCTGGAGCTCACATCTGCCTGCTCCACTCCCTGTGGTTCTTAGTAGCCTTGGCTACAAATATCCTGCACTGGGTCAGGCATCACTCCCACCAAGTGAGCTGTGTACTAACCCAGGAGCCACAACCCTCACCTGTCCATCATTTCCATCTCGCTCAAGAGGCAGGGGAGTTAATGATTACCTTTCTTGTGACTATCATGGTTGATTCAGCCAAAGATTCAAGTATGCTGAGTCCACCAATTATTCCACCCAGTGGTGGATTGATTAAGGCAAGGTGCACACTCAGGTGAGTGCCCGTAGACTCTGAGATCTGATCAATAGCAAACCCACACCAGACGGCTCTTTCAGGAACCTGCGGGTTATAGGAGGAATGAGGCAGTATGAAGTTGTGAGGGGAAGTCTGGGGCAGAGGACTGTCTCCTATTGTACCCCAGGATAAAGGAAGATTTATTCCTGGTTAGTAACACTTCTGTTGGAGGCCACCTGGTGAGACAGGTAAAGAGTCCTAAGAGTTTAATTTCCTCTGGTTAAATGATGGGGATGACAGGGTTCACGAGCTCCAATATTATCTAGAGATTCAACACTTGGTATGAAGCCATTGGCGACATGAGGGTGTCATGGGCCTGAAACCCTCCCCTTTGGTTATCTTCTGATGATCATGCTGGAGGGTTTCTATTTCTAGGGTTTTGCAGAGCTTTTTCTCAATGATTCATTACTTTCTTCCCCCAGAAAACCTCTCCTGAATCCCTTATCTGTCATTCTACCTCCGTGCTAACATGTTAAAAGTCAAACTCTCACATGTGGCTGGGTTCTGCAGATTTTGTGTTTGGAGTTATTTTTCTTCTAGAACAGAGGTCAGCAAACAGGGGTCTGTGGGCATTTTAAAAGAGTCAGAGGGAAAAAAATCTAAATGCCTGAAACTTTGTCAAGGAGGATATTTGAGTTTGACTAATTGCCACACATAGACTCTTCTTTTGATTTTTTTCACAGAGATATATGCATCCCTATGCTTACTGCAGCACAATTTACAACAGCCAAGAGCTGGAAGGTACTGAACCCAAGCGGCTTAGATTGGCAGGGTGGAACTCTTGCTTAACAGGAAAAGACCTCCTCCCTAATTCCTCACATCGCACCAAAAACACGAAGGTTCATGATCATCCTCCATTCTTCATCATATAGAAGCTCTGGTGCCTGAGCAGCCTCTCTAGACTAGATTTGATATGGGGACCATAGAACTTAAAGATTTGGGGCTTCCCCACCTCATTCACCACCTAAAATAACCTGAGTCAAGACTGCCAGACCACCACAGACAGACATGTGACGAAGCACCACTCCCTGGATGAAGCCCTCACTTCCCTGTGGCAGGGGTCCAGGCAACTCTGGGAGGCAGCGCTCTTAATGCCAGGATGCCTGCCTGGACCCTGGGCAGGACTGGAATGCTATGTACCACTTGCTCAGTAATTTTAAACTACTCAGCCTAGCAATGTTCATGTGGAGCCCCAGTCTGAGGAAGCATTTCCCAATGCTTTCATTTTGTTAGCAATTAAAGAAATTATAGTTCAGGTTACCCAGATTCAGGTAGAAAACCCGAAATGTGCCCTCCCCACAGGGAAGAAGTCAGAGGTCTTTATGGGTAGGGAAGTGGTTATAAAGTGTTGAATTAGCTTGTCCCGCTGCTTAGGCACTAGCCTGCGTGGGAAATAAACCATGTAAAGCTCAAGGACTCTGGTGTAAGACCCTGAGCCGGGAGGATAATCAAAACAAATAAATAAAAGTCCTTCCTTCCCTCCATCCATTTGCTCCTCCCTCTTTCCCTGCATCCTTTTCTCCCTGCCTCCCTTTCTAAAAATGCTTCCTCCTCCTCTCTTCAAAATACAGTCATTTCTGTTCCTACACTATAAACCAGTTACTATATCATCTTTTTTTATGTTTTCCTCACATATACTAAGATAATACCTTTGTATTTGTATGTATTTCTCCAACTGTTTTGAATATATATATTTTGAAAGTCCACTTTTATGTATGACAAATTGTTGGTACCTATAAGATTTTTTTCAGTAAATAAGTGGAGTACATACAGATTAAATTATTAGTCATCAAATATTAATGACCCCCTGCCTATACTATATATATGAGAGGAGTATATTTTATGGATACCTTGACATTAGTCCTAACCATATGACTTGGATTATAGACTATAACTTTAAGAGAGCACATGAGAGAATGTAGTTTAAGGAGAGTGTATGATAGTCTCAGCCTATTATGCAAGAGGCTTCTCTCTGAACTTCCATTGTGAATGAACATGTCTTGAGGACCTGCTGCTGATTCGAATGGTTAATGAAGATTAAGAGTCACATTGAACCACCTGATCTCACAACCCAGCTGGTAACCTGTGCATTTTTGTGAAGTGAATCCTTATGGTTTTGTGCTATTGAGGTTGTGATTTTTTTTTGTATACTATTATAATAAAAGTGGTAAAGTCCTTACTTTCATGAGATCATGATATAGTAGCCAGACAAGGTATAACCACATATTATATCTAAGTTTTGGTTTCATCACAAAAATATTACAAAAGCCTCATAAGAATCTTATTATTTCATTCAGCTCATACAATTTTTATACCTGGTATCAAGGAGAAATTTTAACCTTATTGAACCCCACATAATGGGATATTGCTCATATATTTTTAATTCAAGCTTTACTGTGTAACTTGCTCTGGCACATGGAATAAGAATTTATATCCAAACAGAAACTGTAAGGGCCATCACCAGTTCCACTGGTGCTGGTATTCCTTTGTGATGATGATAGTAACACAATATGGTCTAGTGCATTTTCAGCACAGGAAATAGGAATGAAGATATCAAGTTGAGCTGCACTTGACTGATATAATAGATGGTATCAGTGAGAAACAGTCTCACATAAGTGAACCATTGAGATTTGGAAATTGTAAGCCAACTTCCAAAGAAAGCTTAAGAGCAATTCCAAGGGTATGAACAAGACATTTGACGAAAGCAGTAATCTGATTGTTTTATGATTATTTCAGGAACAGCACTCAAAAAGGTATTACCTAACATGGTCAAGTGTTCTTTGTAGAGTTGTGTAAAAGTTTGTGAGAAAGAGCTTTCCTTACTACTCTGACAGGTACCTGAATAGCATATTGCAGACATTGTGAGTTATAGCCTGGTGATACTGCCTTCATATTTTTCCAGTCTTAGTATCCAAGCTTAGAATGAAAATAAGACTAATGAAAACAGAGAACAAAGAATAAAACTGTATGCTAAACATCAATCTGTGATTATTGCATAAGCATTTTTTAAAATAACACAAAGCAATTTTATTCATTAGGAAAAGTTATGTTTCTCCTGAGACCTTTATTATTTTTGTGGAAGCATTGAAAACTCTGGCTTTCAATTATAATACAAAATAATATATAAAATAAGGATAAAATATTAAATATTATTACATTTTAATTTAAAACAAATCATGAGAATTTAAGTGTTTTATTTCTTCATAAAACTTACCAAGAGCTGTTTTAATCATGTTTGCTTTCTCATGTAATTTAAGACGGAGCAAAAATCTGCTGGGAAGTGGCAAGTAGTCATATTCCTTTCTAAGTTTGGACTACTGACATTTTATCTTTTGTGTATTTAAAGCTGTGAAATATCGCTAGGAGTTTTTTTGAATGCAGAATTTATTTATGTATTTATTCTTACTATTGTCATCTCCTTTGGGCATCTTCATTCTTTTCATCTTTCCTCATTGTTATGGTAACTTTTTTATTGAAATTCTTTTCCCTGCATGTACTGACATATGCATATCCCTAAATTGAATTTTCAATTATTTGCAAAAGAAAAAAGTTTTAGCTGACTCAATAATGAGTTTCGATGCTGATGCTATGACTGCTGCTACTGATATAGTCCCATTTCAGCAGATTTGTACCGAATGTAATTAATACTTAAAATACCTACAAAAAGGGCGAGTTAAGATCAGAACATGACAACCTTGTAGGGGTGAGATTCAGATCCTACCCACAGAGCAACTAATAATTCACCTTACTCCAGAAATAAACTCTGAGGAAAAGCAGGTATAGAGGCTATAGACATGCAACAACTTTCATGACTACAAAGGGTAGGCAAAAATGTCTGGATTCATAACTACACTGAAGATTGGGGTCTGGGGATTCAGGCTACTTTGGAGGTGGTGGAACCACAGGAAGATATGGGTCTCCTGGAGAGTGACTTCAAAAGCAACAAATAGCCTGCCCAAAGGGACCAGGACACAGAGGCAGGGGAGGTGGTTTTGGTACAGTGCAGAAAAAGAATCAGTGCCCTGGGATCTCAGCTGGAACCTGTGCAGTGAAATTACACTGGGCACCACCATAAGTGGAAGACAAGTATGGGAATTCCCCATCCTCACCCGCTCTCACCAAAATATTGTGTCAGAGTCTCAGGATTCACCCTCCTGATATGCCTACTGGATATCCCACTCTCAGGGTTAAAGGAAGAAGGTAGTTTCCCAGAAGGGAAACATCCTCAAAACTACCACCCTGTGGGTAGAGGTGGAACTGCAGCCTGATTGCCAACTGGGGACCAACAACAATGTGATCACCCTACACAATGCCATCACTGCAGAGAAACTGAACCCTCAGAAATATAAACAGAATGCCAGACAGATAAAAGACACAGAGAAATAAATGCAAAATGGTGGGTTCCAGCAAAAACCCATGGGGAAATCTGAATACAACAGACATATGCAAACCACTGGAGGATGCATTTACGGTAACAGTGATAAAAATACACATGGAAGTAAAGAAAATATTAAAGGAAGTAAAAGAGTACAACGAAAAAGAGACAGAATAATTGAAGCACGATTATCAAAGAAATGAAGGATAGCTGGATTAAAGAACTCAATAGAGGGACTCAAGAATAAGACAGATGAAGTCTCCAACAGAATCAGTGAGCTAGAAGAGAGGGCAGAGGAATTCACTTCAGCAAAGCAACATAGAGATAAAAGAATGCAAAGAAGTGAAGCCAGCATTTTAGATCTATGGGATATCATCAAAAGAAACAGTATTTGCTTCGTAGGGATCCTGGAATCAAAGAGATGTGGGGGCAGAAACTGTAGTTGAGAAATTCCCTAACCTGAAAAATGAAACAGGCCTCCAGACCAAGGAAGCTCAAAGAGTTCCTAATAAAAGAAACCCTAACACCTTAAAAATACAAGACAAAAAAATCTTAAAAGTATCCAGAAAAATATGAATAACATACAAAGTGGTCTCCATAATATTGCCAGTGGATTTCTTAACTGAACCTTTACAGGCCAGAAGGGATATTCTAAGTGCTAAGGGATATTCTAAGTGCTAAAGGAAAAGGATTTTCAACTGAAGATACTAAACCCTGTGTGATTATCATTCAGAACTGAAGGAATGATAACACACTTTTCTGATAAGCAAAAGTTAAAGGAATTCATCACCTCAAAAATAGCTCTAAAATATTAAAGGATGTTCTGTATAGTGGAAAGAAATACCACTTAAAACAGTTAAGACATATATAAAAATGGGGAGAATAGAATAAAAATGTGGATGGTTAAAATATGTGTGTACTAATATGTTTTCAAATAAAAATAAGTAATAAATATTAATGGTTAATGCTAACTTCAAGGTAACATAAAGATATATCTCCAGGGAAAAGTCAAAGAAGAAAACGAAAGGGAAACCAATTAAAACATAACTACACCCAACCCACTTAAGAGAAAGAGAAAAACAAGAAAAATCACACAGTAACATCCTAACCTACATTTAAAACGTCTAGAGAAAGAAGAAAAATAAAGCCAAAAATCAGCAGGAGGAAGGATATAATAAAATTTGATCTGAAATAAATGACAAAGAAAACAATAAGTGAATCCAGAAGATCAATGAACCAAAAAGTTGGTTCTTCGTGAAATAAACAACATTGACAAACCAGTGGCCCAACTCACAAAGAAAGAGACAAAACTCTTAAAGGTAGATTCATAATGGAAGAGGAGAAGTTACAAAAGATACCACAGAGTTACAAAATAGGGGATTACTATGAATAACTCTATGCCAACAAAGTGGACAACCTTGAGGACATGGAAAGATTTAAAAAAAATACAGTCTGCCATGACTTAACCTGGAAGACCTGGAAAACTTGCACAGAACAATCACAAGCTAAGAAATTGAAGAGATAGTCAGAAGTCTCCTGAAAAATAAAAGCCCGGGACCAGATGGCTTTTATAATGAGTTTTGCCAAAACTTCAGAGGAGAATTAATACCTATTCTTCCTAACTCTTCCAAAATATTAAAAAACAGGGAATACTATAAAATAGTTTTTATGAAGCCAACATCATAATGTTACCAAAAAGCTGATGGAGACTCACCAAGAAAGAAAATTTCAGACTAATATCTTTAATGAACATAGATGCAAAATTCTCAAGAAAATATTAGCAAACTAAGTGCAACAATGCATCTAAAAGTTAATCCATCATGACCAAGTGGGATTTATCCCAGGGATGCAAGTCTGATTCAGCAAACATAAATATATTAATATAATACACTGTATCAACAAGAGAAGAAGAAAAATGACACGATGTGATCAGTAGATGCAGACAAAGCTTTTTGACAAGATCCAACACATATTTGTGATAAAAACCTTCAAAAATGGAAAGAGACAGTACATACCTAACCACGATAAAGGCTGTATATAACAAACCCACAACCAACATCGTAGTCAATGGTGAGAAATTGAAAGCATTTCCTCTAAGGTCAGGAAAACACAAGGATGTACAGTCTCACCACTGACATTTATTATTGTACCAGGGCAATTAGGCAAGAAAAGGAAATCAAATGAATACAAATTGGAAAGGAAGAAGTAAAACTATCATTATTTGAAGATGACATGATTATATATATTAAAAACCCTAAAAACTATGTCAAAAAAACTTCATCAATGAATCAGTAAAGTGGCAGGCTACAAAATCTATGCACAAAAATCCGTTGCATTTTTATATGCAAACAACATGGTAGAAGAAAATGAAATTAAGTTAATGGAACCATTTGAAACAGAATTAAAAAGAATCAAATAACTTGAAATACACTTAGCAAAGAATGTGAGAAACTTGTACAATGAAAATGGCAGTCCTTAAATGAAATAGAAGATACAATGATATGGAAAAACATACCCTGTTCAAGATTGGGAAGAATTAATATTATTGAAATGGTCATCTTACCTAAAGCAATAGAGATCTGATACAATTCTCATTAAAATCCAATGGGCTTATTTCTAGGAAATAGAACAAAGACTTAAAATTTGTAATTAACAAAAAAGACCCCAAATAGCCAAATCATTGAGAAAAAAGAATGAATGTGGAGGGATTACACTCTCAGACATTGACCTATACTGAAAGTGATAGTGATCAAACAGAGTGGTATTGGAATAACAACAGAGTCATAGATCGGTGGAATAGAACTGAATCACCAGAAACTGAACCACTAGCATACAATCAGTTAATCAATGACAAAGGAGCCAAAAGCACATGATGGAGAAAGGATGTCTCCAATAAATGTTGTAAGGGAAACTGGACAGTCACATATAAAAGAATGAAGCTAGACCATTCTCTAACACCAGTCACAAACATTAAATCAAAATGGTCTAGAGACTTGGACATATGATCGGAAACCATGAAATTCTTGGAAGACAACATAGGAAAGATGTTCCATAAAATTAGCCTTAGAGAGGTGTTTGGATACTCAACTCCAGCATCAAGGGAAACAAAAAGAAAAATAAACACTGGGACTACATCAAAATAAAAGTCTTCAGAGTGAAAGAAAAAATCACCTTCCAAAAAAGACAACCTAACACATGGGAGAAGACATTTACATTCCATATTTTTGACTAGGGCTTAATATCCAAAAGGTACAAAGAACTCATAAAACTCAATTATAGAAAATCAGGTAATCCAGTCGAAACATGGCAAGAAGAATTGAAGAGACGTATTTCTGAAAAGGATATACAGGTGACCAATAGGCACATGAAAAGATTTCCCACTACCAGGCTATCAGGGAATTGCAAATCAAAACAAAATGAGATTATAACCTTACACATGAGAGATTGGCTATTATCCAAAAGTTGGGAATTATTGAGAGTTGGCGAGGATGTGGAGGGAATGCTTTTACACTGTGGGAATGCAAATTTGGGCAACCCCTATGGGAAACAATATGGAGACTCTTCAAAAACTTCAATATGGAAATTCCATATGAACCTGCAATGCAACTTCTGGGTGTTTACCTAAAGATACAAAACACCAATTCTCAGAAATATTTGCACCCCCATGTTTATTTCAGCCCTATTCACAATGACTAAGAACTGGAAACTACCCAAGTGCCTAATGTCAGATGAATAGATAAAGAAGTGTGGTGTAAACACACAAGGGAATACTACAAACCATTAGAAGTGATAAAATCCTGTCACTTGAATCAACATGGATGGAATTAAAGGGGATTATGCTAAGTGAAATGAGCCAGAAGAGGAAAGGTAGACACCATATGATCTCACTCGTAGGTGGTATATGATACAGAAAAATTAAGAAACAGACAAAACAAAGCCAAGCTGTGGATACTTGCAATAGAACTGAGATTGCCAGTAGTTAGTTGGGATGGGAGGGGGAGGAGCACAAGTGGTGAACAATGATGAAGAGTACGTGGTGGAGATAAGGGTGTGCTGACATGTATTTTAGGGACAGGGAAACTGTACATGTGGGGAACCAGTATATATGAGTTTACTTTAAAGTGTAAATCAAAGTTACTGCAATAAAAATCTAAAAAATACCTAAATAAAATATTTATTTAATCTTAAAGTCATGGATTTACAAAGAGATGTCACAGATCTGTCCTATTAATAATAGACATACTGACTTTTTAAATGTCTATTATCTATTTATATTCTACTCTATCTAAATGTACCTCTGTAATTACCAGAATCAAATATGCATTCCCATTAAGTTATCAAGTCTTTAGAGTGTCCAGAAAATGTATATGCTCTTAGAAAATTGTCTTACTGATTATTAAATAAAGAAATATGGATATCTCTAAAAATATTTCCTCAAATTTTTATTACAGTTTAACTGAAGACTACTATTTCAGTGAATCGTAGCTGACACTGTATTTCAAATTGCTTTTACAGACTTTTTAGTGTCCTAGAAATAATCCAACTAATGATTTTTGATAGCTTGTATATAAATTTCTAGCAAGCTTTCAATAGACTTTAATGCTAGTCAAAGTGTATTAAGTCCATTTAGTCCCATCTCATCTTTTCATGGGAAGAATTATTACGTATTTTTTTGCATATTGTGTGATAATTTCTGAAATACTCTGTTTTCTCATGCTTTACCCAAATCATGTTAGACTCCTGACATTCTTCTTTCCCTTGTGAACATGAGAGTGTTGAGGGACTTAGTATATTTCACAAAGATCTCCAATCTGGCATTTCCTTCACTCTAATCTTTCTCAAGGAAAGAAATCCCTCTGGACATGATTTTAAAATGATGCAATTATCAGGGGAGAATAAAATTCCCAATTTACAAATCCTTGGCCTTAAATAACTTTGTTTAGTGCCTGTTTCCTGGTGCTACATGCAAATAAATTCCCATAGAAGATATTCCTTCGTTAATGGCTTTTCTATTTATTTAGCTTAAACATTCCACTGTGACCCAGAGAAAGGAGCAACATTGCATTTTAGTTTCCTAGTCTTTGTTAACAGAAAATTGATCACCAGAAAGATAAGTAGCTATAAAATGGATATTTCTGCATATACAAGTTCAAATTCATGCCTATGGAATACCTCAATGCCAAGTTTTCAGACATATCACTGACTGAGGTGTGAGAGAATCTTTGCAACTTCTAAAATCTTTTAGGTAACGTAATTTTATTACATAGACAAAGCATCTGTCTAACTTGAGTGTATCTATAAAAGGATACTAAAATGATAATTTTATTTACATGATGGCAAGACCAGGAAAGGTAGCAGTATTATCACAATATGTGATACATAAGTGCGTGTGTATATACACACATACACATATGTATATAAATATATATATTCACAAATGGACAACTACCTCAAAATAATGATAGAATGATAATATCTACTGTGCAAAAGACTAATAATAAATAGTATTGTTACCTCAAACTTCTAAGGAATTAATCATTTTATGAAAGATAGTACAAAAGGATTAGTCAAGTAAACATTATTCTGTCTTAAATTTATCTTTGTGAAAGCAACATATTAAAAGCCATTTTGATTAAATATTTTGAAATTTTTCTTGATTGTTATCTACTTCATCTTATTTTTTTATTTTTGAAATAATAAACTATGTATGCACTAAAATCCTATTTTTCTTTATTTCATCTTTTTGTTTGGGTTCTCTGTATACTACATATGAGTGAGTCATGTGATGTTTTTCCTTCTCTATCTAAGCTTAATGGCCTTTAGGTCCATCCATGTTTCTGCAAATGTAGCATTTCATCCACACACTCAATACACACATATTCACACACACATATACATATAGTATTCCACCATATGTGCCATATATTCTTAATTCAATCACTGTAAATGAGTATTTAGGTTTTTTCATGTTCCTGACTATTTTAAATAATTCTGCAATAGATATGAAATTGCATGAATTTCTTCAAACTAATATTCTGTGGTTTTTGAGTTAATACTTGAAAGTGGATTAACCATATCCCATGGATTTCTGGTTTTCTGAGGAATCTCCATATCACTTTCCATAATGGCTCCACCAATTTACACTTATACCAACAATTCATAATTTTGTCCAATTCCTTGTCTACATTTGTTGATCCAGTGTTTCAGACAATAGTTGTTCTCACAGGTGTGAGGTGGTGTCTCATTATTTTGATTTGCATTTCCCTAATGAGAGATGATATCTTTTCTTTTTTTGGTAAGAGACAAAATCACAAAAAAAGCTGAAAAATAGGCTGTATACCTCCTGCATATGTGGAAGGAACCCAGTTAATCAAGTGATTGACCTTTTGGCATTAATTTCTAGATTAAATTCCCGCAAACAAAGTCAATGGATGCTGTGAAAGGAAAGGAAGTTCATCTTCATAAGGTAGGAAGGTCACAGTAAACACTGATAGGGCCATTACGTAGATTAAGGTTCTGCTTTTGCTTTTCCACTGATAAAGAGTTTAGGGTTTTAAGGTTTGGCAAGAGAGATTTCTCCTTTACACATATGTCCTTCCATCTAGGCCTCAGAATCCCTTCTGTGAAACAATTTCTTATAAAAGACTTGTTTTGGGTGAACAGATTTTTTAACTTACTCACATGCTTGTGTTTGAAACTCCCAACTCATTTCATAATTCAGAGGTTGAGTTACTCAATTATTGTTTTGAACTAGTTTCTGAGTCTTGGGAATGAATTAGTCATTAGTTAAACAGTTGTGTATTGAAAGTACAGCTCTGAGTCTGGAGGCTACCAGCCGACTTTTCTGCCATCTTCAGCAGGATTGAGGGCAGGCAGTGGTTTCCTGCTCACAGCCCGAATATCTCTGGTGTTATAAGGAATTCAGGGAAACTGAAAGCAACAGCCACAATGATTTTTGTCCACACAATTGTTGTAGTGATTTCTCTGTATTTTTTTTTATCAAGTTCTCCATTTCCAGCATTTGTGGCCTTAGGAAAGACAGTCTTAGCTCAAGTTCAAAATAATGGAAGAAAAACTGGAGTCATTAATACAGAGTCATAACCAGATTTTTGATAGGTCTGGATCTAGTCCAGGAAACTAAGCCTCAAAACAATTGTACTAGAATCTAAAGTCTACACAAGTGCAAACAGATTTTTTTTCTTTAAAATTATCCTCAGTTTGCCTGGTAGTCACCTTAAGATTAATTTGTTTGAAAAATAAGTGTGGTTTCCATAAATTTGACCTGATTATTTCCATAAGTACAGCAAGAACCGTAACCACCATACAAATTTTAAAAAATCTGCTTTGCTGGAGCTTTTCATAAGGAATCTTAGATTGAGCTCTTAATAATCTCTCCAGGCTCAGAAGCTATGCCAAGTTCTTGACATCAGATTTGGCCTATTGATTTGAATTAATTCCTCAGTTATGAGGTTCCCCAAAACCCTGATGCTCTGAACCTGCTGTCAAGTGATGTTTCTCACTTACCTCATGAGACTGTCTAAAACTCTGTACAAAGTACCAGACCTAAGAGATGACAAGCATCTTGTCATGGTCTCTTGGCCACCTGTGTGTCTTCTTTGGAGGAATATATATTCAAATACTTTTCCCATATTTTTAAGTATTTTTTGGTGTTCAGTTTTAGGAATAGTTTTTGCTTTTGCATATTAACCCTTTATTGGATGCATCACATGTGAATATCTTCTGCTCAGTGGGATGTCTTTTGCTTTGGTAGTTTCTTTCACTGTGAAATAGCTTTTCAGTTTGATGCATTCCATTTGCTTAGTGTGATTTTGTTTTGTTTTTCTTTGGAATTGAAGACCCACAGACTTCTCTAAGACTGATATCAAGGAATGTATCACCTATATTCTCTTCTATATATGTTATGCTTTCAGGTTTACATTTAAGTCCTTATGACATTTTGAATTAATTTTTGTTTATGGTATTGGGTAATATTCTAGTTTCATTCTTTGCATGTGACTGTCCAGTTGTCCCAACAACATTTATTGGAGAGATCCATTATGTGCTCAATGTCTCCTTTATCATAAGTTAGGGTATAGGTTTATTTTTAAATTCTAAATTCTGTCCCATTAATTGGTGTGTGTTTTTATTCTAATATCATGCTGATTTTATAACTATTGTTTAGTGGTATAGTTTGAAATAGGAAGAGTAATACCTTCACATTCTCTTGTTTTTTTCATGGAGTTTTTGCCATTTGGTTATTTTTTACTTTCAAATACATTTTTGATTGTTTTAAATTTAAAATTTCTGTGAAGAATACCACTGATGTTTTGAGAGGGATTGCATTGAATCCGTGTATTGTTTCAGGTAATATAGTCATAATAGCAATGTAGACTCTTCTAATCCTAAACATGAAATATCTTTCCGTTTCTTTGTGTCTTCTACTTCATTTAACAGTGCCTTACAGGGTTGAGTGTACAAGTCTTTCACTTCTTTGGTTAAATGTATCCAAGTTACTCTTTTTGGTGCAATTATAAGTGGAGAGTTTTGCTGATTTGTCTTTCTATCTGATTGCTGTTTACATACAGAAATGTAACATATTTTTCATATTTTTTATTCTTTAAATTTTCTTTACTCATTTATTATTTCTAATAGCTTTTTTACCAGAGTATTTGTGGATTCTCTCTATATATTATCATGTCATCTGCAAATAATGATAGTTTCACTTATTCCTTTAAAGTATGATAACTTTTATGTCCTTACCTTGTCAACTTTCACTGGCGAGGACTTCCAGAACTAGCAGTGAATAATGGTGGCGAGAGAGGACATCCTTGCTTTTCCTTTTTGAAACCTAATTGTTTCGAAATTTTCACCTGTGCAGTGAAAGCATCTTTCATATTAGATTAATGTCCAGATACTATCATTTATTCTGCTGCTTTATCATTTCCACATATCACATTATATTCTGGATATTCAGTAGATAATGAAGAAAAACATTTCTATATAATTTAATTTCTATAATTATATCTGAACTGATCAATTTGCCTGAGCACAAAATAAATTTGAATTTTAATATCATTATTTCATTAATTTGCATTTAGCTGTTTAAAAAGTACATGTTTCTCTTTAATACATTTAATGGGTGGAAAATATTTCAGGTATATGCATTTTAACCTCAATTTTGAAAATGATGAAACTGAGGCTTAGGACTCATTCCAAGATATACAGCTAATAAACACTGGATATAATATCTAGGCACTGAATTTTTTAAATTAATTATTTTTACACATTAAAATAGACTCATACACAGAGGTTCCCTATTCCTCTTGTATTTGTGAATACTCTGTGCCCTCCACAAAATCACCAAGGGTTCTTCACCATTGTCCAGTGGGCTCCACCACCATTTGCTGCCCCCCGTCCCATTCCCTATTAGAAATCTCTATTTTGTTGCAAGTGTCAAGGGTTTCACCTGCACCTTTGTTTTGTTTATTCAATTCCACCTACTAGTGAAGTCCTCTGGTATCTTCTTCTTTAGATTTCTTTCACTTAGCATAATCCCCTCTAGTTCCATCCACTTTGACTCAAATGACATGATTTCATCTCTTCTAAGGCCGGTGCAGTATTCCGTTGTGTACATGAACCACATCATCTTTATCCATTGATCTGATTTTGGGCACTTAGGTAGTTTCTAGTTCTTAGCTATTGTGAATAGGGCTGAAGTAAAAATGGGGGTGCATAAATCTCTGTGAATGAGTGTTTTTGTATCTTTTGGGTTAATATCCAGAAGTGGAATGACTGAATCATATGGGACTTGCATCTTCAAAATTCTGAGCAATCTCCACACTGCTTCCTATAGGGGTTGCACCATTTTTTCACTCCCACCAACAGTGTACAAGTGTTCCTGTTTCTCCACATCTTCACCAGCATTTGTTGTTTCCAGGCTTTTAGATAATCGCCAATCTCTCAGGTACAATGTGATATATAATTGTTGTTTTAATTAGCATTTTTCTGATATCCAGGGAATAGGAATATCTCTTCATGTGTCCATTGGCTAGCTGTATACCCTCTCTGAAAATGTCTCTCCGATTCCTCCCATTTTTTGATTAGATTGTCTGTTATTCAGTTATTGAGTTTTATGTGTTCTTTGTATATTTCATATATTAAATCTTTGTCAGAAATATGAAATGCAAACGTATTCTCAGAGTTAGCAGGTTGCTTTTGGTTTTTTTGATGTTTTCTTTTGCTGTGAGAAATCATATTAATTTTATGTAGATCCAGTTGTTTGTGTTTATTTTTGTTCCCATGCTGCTTGAGTTGATCCCCAAAATTAAGCACTGAATTTTGATTCTAAACCTTACTCTTCTCTTGCACAGTTTGCAGTTACTAAGATGTCTAATTATTTCTGGTTTCTCCTAGTGAATAAATTCAAATATTTCAATAATTCAGTTTAAAAATTTGTACTGATTGTAGAAACAGACCAACATATAATGATAATTAAGGCTTTCTCCATATCAATAAGGTGTAGTAAGGTGTGAACATGTAAACATAGTAAAGGAGATCATTTTGAAGTAGAATAGAGAGAAGGTTGACCTTACAAGTGCTGGAGTGGCCACATTGCTTAAGGAAACATTGCTTAAGGCTAGGACTTGTGTTTTCACCATTTTGGCGCATTGTAAAGTGAGGAAAATTGAGGGATTCAGATGGGAATAGTGTGAGTGAAGATAGATTTATGTGAAGATTCTAGCATTTTTACTGCAGCATGAAACTTGCAATATGTATAATTTCCAGAAAAGTACTTTTTCTATCATATTAGCTAATCTTTATTTTAATTCCAATTAATCAGAAATTGCAATAGTCATTAAGAGAAAGCTATTAGATGTGCATTTATATCACCCTTTCATTTTGGTGTCTAATATCAAACATCTGTATAATGTTAGTAAGCTGTTGGTTTTTAAATTTTATAGTTATCTGTTTATAATATTTATTATAATGATATATTTATCTATTTTTGATTTTATATTTATTTTTGATAATCTGATATATTATGTTAAATGTTTAATATAAATACAAGGGTTATATAATACATTATTTTTGAAACTTAGACATGAAAATACCTTTGAATTCAGTATCCACTAACAACCATTATCTTTGCCATTTTAAAGATAATCAGAGCATTATTTTATTGTATGGTTTTCATCATCTCCAGATAATCAAAATCATGATAACTGCATTAAGCCATAAATTGATGCAAAAATTATGTATGAGTCAGTAATTTGACTAATTGCATTAAATGGCCACATGGTTTGCCAATAAATACGTGCTTTCTGTTTTACCATACTTTAAAGTGAAAGACTGAAATTATTATTTGAAGGAATATTTTTGCAAGGAGGATGAATATTGAACTTGGTAGATAAAGAGGAGAGGTTGCATATTTGAACCAAGTCTTTTTGTGTTGATGTATATTGCTATGTGAGACTATATTAAGTATAGAATTTCTAGTTAACATTTACCTCTGGGATCTGGTATATAATTTCTTTATAACTAGTATTAAATGATTACATGCATGTTCTCCATATTTATATATATTCTAGAAAGTTGAGCAATTGGTTCAAATAATGAATGACAACTATTATGGGCAGGCCGTGTATGAATTTCTCATTATATATCAAAAGTACTAGGTATCAGAAGTGAGAAAAATATATCAAAAAATTAGGAGAATTGGATTTTACTAATAACATAGAACCCAAATGCAATTATAGCTCTAGTATTCGATGTGCCCATGCATGGTGCCTATAATCTTTAACAGACTTGTTTACAAAACTCTGCTTTATTCTAGGAATCAGAGTCTAAGCCAAGGGGAACTGGTAGAAGTGGATCAAAGAAATTTCCCTATTATTTGTATTCCACTGGAGAACCATCACCAAAAGTGCTGGTAAATAACTAATAAAACAGACTTCTTATTCAGACTGTCTTCTACTGAAAGAGCCTGTTTTCTAAGATACTAAAAGCGGAAAACATCTTTATAATTTTCTTGCATCATGTAACACTAAATAGGGCAAGAAAAATATAATTTGAATAGTGTAGTTTTACTGGACTCACCAGTAATTCCCCAGAATCCTTTAGTTAATATGAATTTTCATTTTTGATAGCTTAAATTCCATGAATTCTACTATTAATTGTGAAATTGTTTTCATATTTTAGAAGCATTTTGTTTATTTTTATGTAGTTGTTCATCTTGCTTGCTCCCCGCACACAGCCAGACCCGTGACACAAACCTGGCTTATTGGGTGTATGTGTACTATGCCCTGCTGGATGTAGCAGATTAAACAACTATCCCAGCTGGGTTGCCCGTTTTCATGTCATAATTCTTCTTTAACCTCTGTGGAAGTATCAAGGATGACACATTTGGAGAACTACACAGTCACTGAATTCATTCTTCTGGGTCTGCTGCAATATACTCCAGCTCACTTCGTGTTCTTTGCGCTTATTGCCATGACGTTTCTTTTCACACTGACTGGAAACAGCCTCCTAATTCTGCTGATCTTGGTAGACCCTCACCTTCACACCCCTATGTATTTTTTCCTTTGGCAACTCTCTTTCATCGATATCATCTTCACATTTGCCATTGTCCCCAAGATGATGACTGACTACCTCCTGCATAATACACTTATCTCTGTTTCTGGTTGTGGCATCCAGATCTT
>RJWH01010239.1:5000-17921 GCA_004363575.1 Solenodon paradoxus
CACAAGAGTAAATTATGAATTTGAATTTCAAACATAGGATTACAATAATTTAGTGTATATTCAGAAAAAGGTGAATTTCCTGGTAAGCAGTAAGTTAAAGGAGGGCTAGTCTTCTACCAGGAAAAATATAGGTCAACTCTCTGGGTTTTGCCTTCAAACACCCAAAGATCCCTGGACTCAATAACTGTCACAACTCCTGCAGACAATTCTCTGAGTTGATGTCTGCCACCCTTCTTGCCACCCTAGTCATGCTCTATTAGCGATGAATTATACAATACACAACTCTACAAGTGGTATTTCCATTTTTCAATGAAAGAAACTAGGAAAAAAAAATGGAATTATTTATTTTTATAACATTTTATTGAAGCAATAATGCAACTGCACAATGACATTATAGAAGCTTCAGATGTGCATCATTATATATCAACATCTGTATAATGCATTATGTTTATCACTAAAAGTCCAATGAATACAATAATCAACACTTTCTCTAGATACAACTGTGCTCAAAAAATTGTTGAGCTTGAAAACACCTGTATGCCAGTCATTTGGAAGTTCCGATCACTGCATCAAGAAAAGAACATCATTTCTACTTCTCTGGGTACAACAAAGATTTTAGTACCTAACAGCATTTGGCACATAATAGGCACTTGATTAGTGCTTCGAGAAAGGAAGAAAATAAAGAAGGGTGGGAAAAGCAAAAGCAATGCAAAAGAAAAAGTAGTGTTATCTAATGCTATTTTCTTAAGCAGCCACATATATTACTCTCCTGAAATTATTGAGAGCAAGTCTTTGGCTTGAATTAAGTTAGAGGAGCATGACTACCAACATTTATGCATGTCACCTGCTAATTTACCACTTTTTGCTAAATCCCATAAAACTGACTCTGATGTTAAACCGTGTATATTCTGGTGAATCGCATATATTTACCATAAAAATATTTCCAACTTCACATCACAGTGTTAGAAGATCTAGAATACTTGGTCACCTGGGCGCTGTCCTATGACAATCTGCACCATGCCATGGCACTTACATTTGAGAGGAGCTGCTTTAATATCAGGGCACAATAACAGAGCTTATTCACAAAAAGAAAAGAAAAGAAAAAAAGACTTCTAGCAAACTCTCCCTGACAACGGCATTTTGAAAACCTCCCCACAGCTTTCTTCTAACATCACGTCTAATTGAACCTCCTCCAGTGTGCCTCCATGACTAACTCATTCATAGGCACAAAGAAGTTGACTTAAAAAAATGCTAAATAATGGAATATCATTGAGAAATATGTGCAGAGTAGAAAGGGCACAGGTACTGGGAGGCAGAACATTATCAAAGGTTGTCAGGAAAACAGCCCCATTGGTCAAGAAAATATGGTTTCTGTTCTTGCTTCTGCCATTACCAGTTGTGAAATCCTGAAGAAGCTGCAATTTGACTGGGAAAACCGTTTATTCAACCGTGAAAGCAGGAAACAGGGAGAGTAAATACTAAGACAGTAGCTTCCCGGCTATTTTTGTGCATTTGTTATTGAAACAAAATTTTGGGTAAAAGTCTAAGATAAATAAACCTCAGAAAAATGACCCAATATGAATCGAAGGTGGGACTGCTCAAAGCCCAACCTCCCAAAGCCCCCAGCTTTTCTGGTTCTCAAACTGTTGGAATTTCCAGACTTTCCAAATTACTGTTTGATTCCTTTGTATTAATGATCTCCAAGGTCACTTCTAAGTCCACTGTCCAACTGTTTCCCTTTGTATATTCTGTTTTTATTTCTAAGCCAACATTTTAGGTTTTTTTTTTTTTTCCATTGATGGTAAATAAATTGAGAAGGTATAACAGAACAAAATATAATGGAAAAACCTCTGGATACTCTGCTGCTTAGTAAACATTTTAATCAATAATGAAAGAAGTAAATCAAATATACAATTCTATTTCTCACCATTAGCTTCTTCCATCACTCAGAGATGATTACCAAACACTCTTCTACATTCTGCCCAGATGAGGGCTCCAAAAAAGGTTGTTGCTGCACTGGCAGATTTTCCTGTGCACAGTGTACACACACACACACACACACACACACACACACACACACACCTCCTTAATTTCTTAGAGGTCTCTAAACAGACATTACTAAGAATTTACACCAGAGAATCAATCAATCATTGCTCCAGGAGTACAATATTTAAAACTAGCTTCTCTGGATTCTACCTCAAGGTGATCTCACTAATGCAGTTCTTTAGAGATTTAACAACAAAATTATTATTTCCAAACTTTAATTGAGCTTCTTAAGATAGGTATTTATGATACTCTTCACAACACTTGGAGATTTTATGCTCTACTGTGGAATATTTGACTGTTTTATTAGTTACTCATTCCTATATTTTAGGTATTTAAATTGTATTGAATGGCTTTATCTAGAACATAAATCAATTTGGCAATTTGTTTTTAGCAAATGGTACTTCCACAGGTTCCTTGCAAATACTACAACCTTCAAGCCATCCATCTAAAGCCTCTACCACAGGATATTTTATGACTGTCACATGATTTAAATTAAAGATACATTTTTAAGACAACACTTTTTCAAAAATTCAGTGCCTTATGATTAACAAATTAAAGATTTTTTTCTTATTTACTTACAAGTAATGTCTTTAATCCAGAGCATGAGAAGTAAACTCTAATTAATGAATATTATCCTTGGTAAGCAGTAACCTAGAATCTTAAAAGGTTCATTTTTATCATTGGTATTTTGAAGTTGCAACTTTGATCCATATCAACATAAAAAAAGAAATGATTTTATTAACATTCTCTTTCATTACTGGATTATACTTCGCAATGCTATTACTACTGGGGAACTATTAAGAGTTACACTTACAGAGGAATTCACAATCATTTTAAAATAATAAGAGGGACCAAAATGTCTTGGTTTCTTTAGATGACTAGTCTCATTTTTTGCTTTTTTAAATTTTCTGCTGATCCTGTTTAGTTTATTTCTAGGTATGAGTCAAGAGACTGTTTCAATCAATAATGATACATAAAGAATAGGAAAATAATTATGCTGCAAATTATCCAATTTTATTCTAAAGTCTAGGATATTTTTTCTATGACTGGAAAAATAAGTATTTTTTAAATTATTTGACTAGTAGAAAATGCTGTTTCTTACCACGTGCAAAGTACACTTGTAAAATTTGTTGACAAATTTTTCTATACTTCTTGCATAATTGTCATCCATGGTGAGAAGCAGATTTGGGCCTAAGTCTTTCTACAATGCAAATTCTTACATCCTTTTCTCTTTCCCATAAAGTTACTTTTTGCAAAAAAAAAAAAAAAAAAAGTGATGAACTATATACAAATTTACATAAAAATACAGATGGGAAATCTAATTAATAATTACAAACATTAGTTATGGAACAACTACACTAATCAAGAAATAAAGCACTGCCACCATCTAAGAAGGCCTAAGTGCCCTTCCCACCACCACTCCTCTCTACCCTAAAAGGCAACTTTTAATCTCCCCTTTGTGATACTGACTTCCATTTTTGCTCTAATAATACTATTCTAATTGCTTATTCAACCAGAAGTCATGTACTTTGGTTTGCCTATCTTTGAACTCTCCTGAAAGGACTGATACTGAATGTAGTCTTGTTTGCCTTCATTCTCGAATCGACTGTGGGGTTTACTCACCTTGAGTGAAGCCACAGATGACTCGTTTACTTGCTGATAGTATTCCATTATTTGAATAACTACAACTTATCTACTCTATATGTTGGACATTTGGGCTATTTCCATCTTTGACTATTACATGAAATAATGCTATAAATATTCTTTTACATGTTTCCCACATACACGAGTTTCTTTAGAGTTGGAGAAGCAGAACTGTTGAGTTAGAGTGTGCATATCTTCATATTTACTGGAAAAAAAAAATCAAAGCATTTTCTCAAAGTGGTTCTATCAAGTCACATTCCCACCAGTGTGTGAAATTCTCCATTACTCCAGATCCTTGTCAACACAAGAATTGTCACATTTTTTGCCAATTGGTAAGGTGTAGCCAAAATAATTTTACTTTCATCACACCCATATTATCTAGTTTGAAGCACTGCAAACCCACAGACAACATGGAAATAACTAAAGTAATGATTTTTCTATTCTCTTCTTTCAATGGTCCTAGTCGATTTTAGAGCTTGTGATTTAAAAACGATATTCTTAGTTTATTCATTCTACTTTATCTGCTATAACTTTACAGAATAGATTGTGTAGATCTATGGTTTCTGTAATATTCCACTCAATAGGATCATTAAGTATAAAAAGTTTAATTTCTCAAAGAGAAATTAATTGCTAACTACCACTAATTTCCTCTGTAAATAGCATTTTATTCAGTAATACTATTGCACTTGAATCCTGCTGGAGAAATACTCTCCACATTATGAGCATTGATTTCATATACACAAATAGCATATATACTATTTGCCTAGACATACTACAAATTTGGGGCCTGAAATTATCTGTTTCTCCAAAAACAGTCATATTTTATTATAAATTTAACTCCATTACTGACATCTTGAGATTTACACCTCAGGAAGTTAGTGAGGTGCATATGGAATGGGAAAGGTCAGAGAATTTTCCTTGAACAACACTCTTCCTTAGACACTGGTGTGACAGTCATAGGTCACACTGTGGAATTTACATTGAAGCACACGTCTAACTTCCTCTTCATCACTGCAAATACATTTGTTTCCTTGGGCCAAGTTCATGTCTCTCTTACCATAAGGTAAGAAGACCTCTTGGGAACATGATAAATGAATCCCACCAACCTCTCATGATTTGATTATACACTTTGGAGCTTAATTATATTTGGTAGACTATGTTCCATATTTTTTGTGCTTAATCATTATCATTGTTATCAGAAAATAAGCTTCTAGAAAGCAAAAACCTCTCCTATCTTAATCAATGCTATGTCCTTAGTACAAGTAATGATACCTGACACACAACTGATACTCAGTAAATAAGAATTGAAGGAATAAAAAAGAATGACTTACGTTTTTCTGTATTTACTGCATGTTTGTTTATGATCAACTCATGGGTAAAGGCTTAGAAGTAGCAATCATTTCTCTGTATTTCTTAGATTCTCCACATTATCAAAGGTGATAAGATATAGAGTGATAGAAATGGACCACAAAATAAGACCCACAGTCTTTAATTTAGATACTCCCTCAAAGCATTTATAACATCACCTTAAAGCCAAAAAAGGTAATAAAGATAAGATATAAAATAAGCACAAATAAGTAGCACTGATATTTTGTAATCAATTTTGCTAAAGAAAACACTATAAAGCAGAAAGTATGCAAATCAGAAGGTCTGTGACCACTTGCACACAGACGCTTCACAATATTCAAGTTTCAGCAAATCCATGCACAATTCTTATCAGATCCTTCTTGATTTGCTTATTTAGTTTCATCAAGATACTTTTAAAACTCATTGAGTGCTTTAAAATGTATGACTATAATATAGTTTGACACCAGAAAATACATATCATCAATATGAATACTACTGAACACATATTATGACTGAAGAAAATAGCAGTATTGCTATACTATGAAAGTTCTGCCTAAAGAGAATAGCTACACAGTACTCTCTTTACTATTGTCATAGAATAGACACAAACCATAGGCCCTTATGGGAAAATGCAAATGGAGAGAAAGCAATTTCTATACAGTTCTAAAGGGAAAAAGTTATTTTTAAAACAGTCAATAAATTATTTTTGTTTTGTAAGATTTGGATGAGTTTCCGACATTTCCGTTTCTTCTAATTATCTCTATAAGTCCTAAATGCAAATCCTAGAGAAAAAAATCTTTACTATACTTAAGACTTTTTGACTGAGTCATTCATAGATTAGTATATTCATTCATTTATTCATTCACTCACCAAAAATTTATAGAGGATTCACTATATACGAAAGTCTTAGGATGGGTGTAACATATTCAATTATTTATTCACTCTAGATGAAAAGGTGGTAACTTTGTTGTGAATAATCTTCACGTTGTTTTGAAAAATCATTTATCTTAATTTCTATTCAATTTCTGTAGTCAGAAAGAACAGACTAGTCCCGAGTTTCACTTAAATCATATAAAAAAGAAATGTGTATAATCACACAAAGAAATGCAAAATTTACAAAAGCTTTCAAACTACCCTTCCAATTTTACCTATACTTCTAAATGATGTAATCAAAGATCTCTACCAAGCAATCAACCTGGATTAAATCACACAACCCGAATCTCTCTCCGATACATTCTGCCTGTTTTAGCATGTGGACTGGATCAGATTAAATGTAAGATTATACAGAACGCCCCTTAGACTACCTCTCTTCAGTTGCTGTTCTAAGGGAATCTAAGGTTCACATAAATAGACGCAATCACACTATACACCCTTCTTGCTCCTGTGCCCATCACCAAAAAAATAACACAGTCACCCCTGTATAAGTCCACACCCTGAGGACTCTTGCTCCCCTTTAGGAATGCCTGTGGTACTCAGTTTCCCCATATATTTCACATTTTTCAAATGTGTGATCAGAGCTATACGTTATATGATTTTCCTTGATCCTACTACACCCTAGGGATTTCACTGGCCCATTATGCTTCAAAGAAAAATAATCACTATGAAAGGCCAGACAGTAGACTCCATTGGTTTAAGAAAGAAAAGCATTAGAAAAAGGAATAAGCTCTTAGTGAGCTGCAAAGATTGGAAACAATTCGCAGGTAGCAACTGTAACACACATGTGGCTTCTCTGAATGAAATTAAATCATTCTAAAGTTTCACTGTAAATGCAGGATCACGAGGCTCTCCAAAGAGTGAGCTTGCCCCCAAACAATGCAGGAGTGGCTCTCTGCCAAACGATCAGACCACAAATGTGGATACACCTTGGACAACGGACATCCTGGGCGCAGTAGCAGCAAAGTTCTAGCTCCCACCACTTCCCACGTGGAAACCCAGCAAAGAAAAACAATCTGGCAGTCATGTGATCCAGGTTTGTCATCCTCTGCATCTGTCCCCATGTGTAAACATTTTAATGCAGAAGGAAACTGACTCATCCCTATCAGGAAGAGTCAGTTTCCCTCTGCCCAGCATCCACCAGGACTTGTCCCATGTGAAGTCTGGGTAAGAACCCATACAGAACGGTAATAATAACTTTAAACAAAAGCTAAACTGCTTCAAACATATTTATGTTGTAAAACCCAATGAAGGAGGCAGAGGAGAAAGACAGTGAGGAGAAAACAAACAAGAAAACTAAAGTTAACATTTTCTGTAGGATAAGGGGACAAATTCAGAAAAAAATAACTGAAAAATTCTGAACAGACAAAAATCAGAGACATAGAAATTATGATCATTATGTAGCACTCTCATTGAGAAACAAATACTTGAGACACCACTCAATTACAATGCTGTGTTCTACTCCTAAAAGACTTAAAAATATAATGGGAAAAATCACTGTAAGCTCCTTCATAAAGCAATTACCCAGTGCTGGTCAGGGTGAGAAACCACAATATTTGACTAATGCTTGTCTAATAAATAAAGATTCTCAATGACATATGAGAGTAGGATTAGGACATTAAGGACAAAAGGGCTACAGCTTAAGAAATTACTTTGCATCAATTCTTGCTTCTGATTTCTTACTTAGAAGCATAAGCTCAATTAAAATTGCATGCAAGACTTGGAAGAAAAGAAGTGATAATACAGACTAGAATGTCTATAAGAGAGTTCCCCAAGATGTCTACAACAATAATTTCCACCCCATGTGCTCTTTTGCAGACAATTTTCTTTTTTCATCATCAAAAGGTGGAGTTAACATCCCTCCCTCTTGAATCTGAGCTGCACCTATAACTTATCTTAATGAATAGAATAACATGAAAGTAACACTGTCTTATTTCTGAATCTGGACATTGAGATACTGAAACTTAGATCTGGACCACTCGTTCTTGGAAGCTAGACGCAGGCTGAGAGAAACCAAATAACCATGGGAAGACCTAGAGGCGGACAATCAAGGCCCTGCTGACAGCCGTGCCTGGGTTCCTGGGGCAGACAATTCAGCTGTGTGAGTCAGACCATTCTGGACTTTCAACCTCATGAAAAGCAGAAGATCTAACCCAACAACCCAAAGAATCTTTAAAGGTAGCAAAACGTTAGTTTTGGGTTTTTTCCTTAAAAGAGAAAGGAAGTAAGCAGGACTGAAGGTAAGCAGGGCACGCAGGCAGGAAGGGAGGGGAGGAAGAATTTTTTTTGATTTTCAGTTGTTCATGTTGGTTGTGCCCCTATCCCCAACATCACCACGGTCCTAGGATGTGAACGTGGGTTCTTTACATGGGCTACTCAACCAAAGGCACAGGTTGAAGGCCTGAACCACCAAGGTGCACCTAAACTGTTTACCATTTTTCAGTCACGATCTTTTATGATGCTAATTACCCAATACATAACTAAAAATGTATATAATGCATTATGTTAGCAATATAATGATAGGCAGACTTACATAAACATGCACACATATGATTTTGGCAATATAATAGGAATGGCTATTTGAAAAACATGTTTGAACGTAACAGTGTATAAATAAGAGAATATGTTCATTTTAGGCTCTCTTTAGATCTCCTATTAAAAGTTTTAGATGTATTAAATCATAAAAATCACCCCAAAGCAAACTCATATGAAGGAGCTACTGCAACTTTAGAAGTTATAACATATTAAAGTTCCTCAAAACCACAAATATTTAGCTTTAATTTCAGTGAAGACATAAAAAGGCAAATCCTCCCTATATTGAAGACTTTCTGCTCTTCCCTTCTCCTCCTTGATTTTCAGTCAAATACTTTCCCGCCCTTAAAGATGTATACATGTTAATCATTTGAAAACATCAAACAGTGGTGAGAAATATTTACATTTCTCCTGAGTATTGCAAGCATGAAGGTAGATGATGGTTGTCTATGACATAACCTACATTTCAATGCTCTAAAAATGTAACGGCTACACTCTAAAGAGTGTCTATAAACTCATTTTTATTTTGAAAGGCCCCATAACTTTTCCAATTAGTAAACATGAGCCCATGGCAGATGGAACTTACTTTGTCTTCAATCATATCTGTACCCAGGTTTATGGAGTTTCTCAGATGTACACAAAGGGCACATTAGAGATTCATTAAAAACTGGAAAGGGGTCTCATACAGGGTTCTAGAATCTAAAAATAATCCAGTAACACAGGGAAAGTGATAAGGACTCAGGCGGCACAGGCAAACCTGGCATGACAACTAAAGAAAAAACAAGAAGCAACTCGGGGAATTTAAGAGTCTCTAATGTTTTAGCAAGTACTCTCAATTATACATGACATTGGAAGGGACAAATATCACGAGGAATACAAAATAACACAAATTCCAAATACGTTGTCTGTTAATTGTGTGAGATGCCTACTTCAAAACCCGTTACTCTATTGCAATCAGGTGTAAGTGGAATTACTATGAGATTTATGAGAAGGCTGTTAAAAGGGAGTCAACTCAAATATAAGAGTCCCTGTTAGTCCTTTTACCTTCCTTCATTTCCAAACCTCTAACTGATATGAGGACATGAACTCTAGCAGCCACCTTAGCCTACTTGACAGTAACACTCATGTGCTAGGAGCACCGAGCAGATCACCAAGAAAGAGACCCAGCTCTGGAGAGTTTCTCTCTAGAACTGTCACACATAAGCAAGAAAGAAGCTTCTTCCTAATGTAGGTTATGGTAATTTGGGGTTTTGCAGTTATACATAATTATACAGTTGATGAATATACCCGAAGTCCACTTTTAATCTTATATATCTAAGACTATAGATCAAATCTACTGTGAGAAAGGACAAAACTGCTTATTATGAAGAGCTTTTTATAATTTCACAGTGAAGGAAAAAGATGCCTCAGGTGATCAATCATTCAACACAAAGGTATTTGGTTAACTAAAAAAAAAATGCTTAAGAGTAAATGATTTATTTTTGCATGTCAGTATAGAAACAGATTGTTGAGAAAACCACTGAAGATTCTGATTTCTCAATCTCCTCATTTTATAATGAAGATAACATTGACCTACCTCCTGAGCACAGGCAGAGGATTAACTAATTAGCAATTGTCAATCACCATGAAAATATAAATTTTAAGAAGCAATAAAACTTTTCATTAAACTATTAATAGCTGAGCCGGTAATTTCTTCCTTCACTGGAGAAAATTTACATTTGATAAGCACCAAAGGCTCATAGCATAATAAGGATAAAACTTAAATGAAAATTAAGTCTAAAGACACTTCATGACATTTTAACAAAAGCATTGAGTCAAAAGATGCTTCTATCAAATGTAGTCTCCTGGAGACAGGCTCAACATTTTTCTGATGAATCAGGAAACTTCACTTGGCAGTCCATACTGGTGGCAGTATTTAATATATTTCTGAAACACTTCCACAACCTAACTGACTTCTCAAGAGTTGCTCATATATTCTACCCTACTTTTTTTTTTTTCAAGCCACTCTTAGAAGAGCCTCTGGAAAGAGGTTTATTCTCCTGGGCAGAAACTAAGTTCATGGTTACTTTGTTCTGTGCAAACTTAAGAGTGCATTTAGCACACACAGCCTCCTGCCCGGACTCTCTGAATGTGCAAACTGTGTACCATGGTGCTTTTGCAATAATTTTCTGCATGAGATATTAGAATTTTAACTTGAAGTCTTTTTATCCATTTGCAATTCCTATCTGTGATGCCTGGCTTTGCCCTAATATCCCATCCCCACCCCGTTGTGATTTATTTCCTAATGACCTCTCCAGGATGGTTTACCTCTGGTTACTTCCTAAGATCTCACAATAACTCTTTCAAAACCTCTCAGAATTCTGAAAGCCATTCAAATCTAAACTTGTGAGCTGTTTTGAAGGAATCAGTGCCACCTTTAATAATACCAAGGCTGATAGTTACATTTATAGTGAGCATTCCACCACGTGCCAAGCACCTGACCAGGGTGATATATCTATTACCTCATTTAATCACCATAACCCTGGGAGGTAGGGACTATTCATACCTTTCTATTACTCTCCCAACTAAACAGATAAGAAAACATTAGATTAAAATTTAAGTGATCTGCCTAAGAACACACCAGGAGTTTTGGGAGCACGGAGTGCTTACACTCAGGTTGGCCAGGTGCCAGAACGCACCCCTCTATCCATTATACTGACATCCCTACCAGACCCATTAACCACACAACTCTTTTAACTCATTTTAACATCTTGAAGTTTTGTTAATTCATCTTTCCTTTCAAAGATCGGTAAGAATTAATTACTACTGAATGATTACATTGATTTTTGAAGGCTAATGGAATTTTTAAAATACTACTGAAAATACTATTAAAGGAGATGATGGGAAACTACAAATCTGAAAATCAACTATAAAAGCAGTCTGTTAAGATTCACAAGTTGGGTCACAAATTCCCCCAAAAAGTGAAGAGAAAATTAAATCTGCCTGGTAATGTCTTTGTTGTGGTGGGGGGTGGGGACGGCGGGGGGGGAGGGGGGTTAGTGGGCATAACCAATAATTCTAAGTAATAAGATTCCCCATAGTGATGGGCTTTAAAAAGGAAAACAGAAATAAAAGCCCACTGCTCTAATTCTGTGAGAATAAAACACCCTTCTTTTTCTTCGCATCCATTTGGGTTTCAATAAGGCATTAAACCTAGTATGCCAAAATTCCTCATCTTGAAAGAAAGGACCACTAGCCAGTCTTGATGCTTTTATACATCTTGCCTTTTCAGAGTGTCATTTCCACTTACTGAAGCAGCCCCAGCCTTATTACCAGCAGCCAAAGTTTAAGTGGTAACCAACCTGAAGGGAGGAGATTCTTCACTATTATAATGAGAAAGAAAAACAAAGCTGGATAAGAAACAGTGTTACGAAAATGAGGGCAATTTAGAGAAAAAAAAAAAAAAAAAACTTTGATAATCGACAAAGGGAAAACTACACCACAAGTGGAGGAAAGAGGAAGTGTGCTAAGTGACCTCATGCCACCTTTGAGTTCCGGGCTACAAGTGCGATGACTCTTTAAAACAATTCTGGTCAGAAAAAAAATTACCTCAAATTTAACACAAGTGAAATGAGCTCACCGTTCTACCTTGCAAACCTGCTTCTCATTCCTGGAAGAGGTGATAGCCACCCAGTGCAACTGAGGAATTTAGAGACCTGGGGCTTGTTCTAGACTTTCCCTTTGCTCTTATGTCTGACAATTAACTGCCACAGCTGAATGACTTTACCTAAGGATGTATCAAACAGCCGTCTTCACACCTTTAGCCAGTGGTATTGGTGTCATCGTCCCTTATGATACTATTTCAGGAGCTGATTATCGGAAATCTCCACTCCCCTAATGTCTCCCCTAATTGAGTCTCTACATGAAGTCCAATCTGAACATGTATTAATTACCCTGCATGACATTTTCAATGGCTATGCACCCCCTAAAACAGTAATTCGTAAAACTCAATTTTCAAATGAAATCTTATCTGAATATCTGTTTTACAAAGTGATTCAGCCTGGGTTGCTCCGCTCATAAGGCAGGGAATACCTGCTAACACAGTTCTCTACCTCCACACATCCCTGGCTAATAGCTACGAGACTCCTCAATGTAGTTTGAAAAGCGTGGGCCAGAAAATGAAATTTAAGTTCTTGGCATAGTCCCCATGGCCAGATCCCACCTTTTCTTCCTGGTTCATTACAGTAACTGGTCTGCAAGATGACCCCTGGTACTCATAACTTTGTATCATTCTCTCATATCATACCACATTCATCTGTGTGGCCAAGAGAACAGGCCATCAGCAGCAATATGATAATTCCAACATTAGGTCACTGAAGTCTCCTCTCTCTCTCTCTCTCTCTCTCTCTCTCTCTCTCTCTCTCTCTCTCTCTCTCTCTC
>RJWH01010240.1:0-17917 GCA_004363575.1 Solenodon paradoxus
GAGAAGGGAAGGGGAGGGAAGGGAGCGCTTACTCCTTCCTTCTGCTCCTTATTTGCGCTTATTTCTGCATCTTGCAAAGACCATGAGCTGGAATGCCACCCCTCCAGAAGCCATTTCAGCATAGTTCTCACCTGCTCTGAAGCCTTGGGGTGACACAAGAAGCCAAATTCTTTCTCCCACTCAGTGTCCCCTACCCAACCCTCTGCCCAGACTTCAATGCTAAGCATTGCATTGTCACTTAAATTTTGATTGCTATGAATCCTTTCCCTTCCTTGACGAAAGGCACAACTGAGGTCTCCTGGACCAATCAGTGATCAGTGCCAGGGGCTCATGTACCCATACAAGCTGCAGGACAGATGTCAGTCAATCCCAGCTGTGCCTTTCCATGGGTTGGAGAGGACCTCCTACAAGAAAAGTTCACCCTGGACTTTAGAAAGAAATGTTCCCATCGTCATGAGATGAAAGTCCAAAAAGAGTGAAAAGTGAAGAGCCAGAGGGAGAGAGCACAAGCCAGGGCGGAAGAGCAGGGGCAGAAACAGACATTACCACCAAACTGACATCAACATGGAAACAAGCAATTCCTGATTTCCTTCTGTTTGTATAAGCAAACATCAGCGAATGAGAGAAACCAGAGAACAAGGTAAAAACTTGCCTCTGGAAGGCTCCCTCCTTCCATCCTGTCCCAAACTCTCCCCTCCCAAAAGTCAGAGGCACTTTGCAGCCCCAAACTACTCGGGATCAAGACTGGCCTGTATACAGAAACGCTACCGCCAGCCAGGATGCTCACCAGCTGCACCCGCCCGAGTTACTCACCCAGCCTCCTCACATTTTCCTGCCTGTTGCATGCAAGACAATTGTCTCCAAACACCAATAACTAATATTCAGAACTGCTGTTTTCCTACCCGGGTTAGAGACGCCTCCATGAGAGACCGGGGGTGAGCTCCTGAGTTGCAGAAGAACCTGGGGGGTGGAGGGAAACCCCTTCGCCAACTCCGCAGGGTTGCGTTGCCAAGGGAACTCGGCTTTGTCCTGGGAGGCTGAATGGCCGCCTCTCCCACGGCCTGGCTCCGGGAGTGGCCGAATCTCCTCCAGGGTCAAGAGCAGAGGGAGGGGTGGGGTGGGGGGGTGCCTCACGCATTGCTCCTGACAAGTCACTTTCAAAGAATGAACGAAATGGTGAAAAATAAGCTCTTCGAAAGTGCTCCATTGGGAGGGGCTATGTTTATCGATACTGTTGCCATCTGGACTTGGGTTTTATGTCTCTGAGCAGGGTGGGATTCTCATGAGACCTCAGAGGTGAGAAGAACAGAGAGGGAGACCATGGCAGGGAAGGCTGAAGGGGAATGTCAAACCCTGACTCAGTTAAGATGCCTGTGTGAACTTCAGACTGGGTCATATCGACTACTGGATGGGCTGGAAGTCTGGTGGGGCCTGGCAGGGAGATGACAGTATCATTTTGATAGTTAAGCACATTTGTTCTGCAATTTAGGAGCCTGGACTGGCTTTCCTGTATCCCAGAACCTCTCTCAGGAATGTGTCAAAGGAGGCACACCATCTCAAGCTTATTTTGAGAGCCATTTGTCAAGGACAGACCCCATTGAACAGTACTTTGGAGAGTCTGAATGGACCTCAATTCCCAGTTGAGTGCCTGGCAATGGGATTAACATTTGCTGCCTTCCTGACTGCTGATGCACTTGTTTCTAGCATCCTGTCTTTTCAGTAGGACAGGAGGATGAGCAGTTGACAGACAGAGCCGGCAAGGCTCCCAGGATGTTATTTAGAGGTGGACTCACAGCTGAATGCTGGTAGAAGAGAGACTTGAGCTCATTATCTTTGATCATCATGCCTAATTGGTTTTAAATAGAGAACTCAAAGGAACGCTCTACCTAAAAATGGTGCTGTGCAACAGAAAATGGCAAATAAATAAAGAGGAACAATAGCTGGTCATCTGAACTAGACTAGACATGGAGTGAAGTTACTAAACTGAATTACAGGGAAATCACACATGTGTGTATACACAGACATAGTTTCCCTGCAAGATGGTGACCTTCTAACATTACTCTTCTTCTAAGACTCAGCTCTGGCATGAGTAGCTCTGGGAACTTCCCATGTCTCTCTAAACCCAGCTTCCATGAAAATTGTTAAAGATCTTCTTCACAGCACTTATCACTCTGATTTGACCACCAGTGCTGCCTGGGGATGGTGCGCTACCAGAATACAATCTTCTCAAGGGAAGGCACTGTGCAGCATTCTTTTCTTGTCTCTTAAACTCTTAACCACCAAGTAAGTTGCCTATTGTCTAGTAGATAGTTGATACCAACACTCAAGAATTGAGCAACGAGTCCATTTGTTGAGTGTTTTATTGAGGGTCAACTACCGTAGGTCCTAAGGAAGGTTCAGGAAAAGCTGATGGTGTAGTATCTGACTGCTTGGAAAAGTTGAAGATGCACATAAGATGGAGGACTTGGTTTTTAAACATGACTTAAGCCTATGCAGTAAGTGTGGCCGAGAGCACCAGAAGTCACGCAGTTGCGCACCGGATGGAAGCCACGTCTCTCCAGGCTTCAGTCTGTCAGACAGTGGCTGTCAAATCCCGGGAGCCTGTGCTGCACACGTGCTCCATTAGCTTGCGGGGACCGTGCTTAGTTCTTGTCAATACCTTTGGCTTTTTCAGTCTATCTTCTCCAAAAAAACCTAGTTAAGGGCACATTAAGGGCTGAAAACAGCTCCATTCCTACACTTCTCCTACTCTGCAATGCTACTTCTCTTTTACAAAAAGACTGATTTAAATCCATCACAACGCACATGCTCCATAACCACGCACATGTGCACACTCTCGCACGCTCTCTCTCTCTCCTCTCTCTCTGTCTCTCTCTCTCTGTCTCTGTCTCTGTCTCTCTGTCTCTCCTCTCTCTCTTTCCTATCAGTTTAGGATATCTCAACCCAGGTTTCTCTCTCACTCTCTCTAGGGGATGCTGACATAATACATTATTTGCCTGGCCAACAGCTTAACTTGTCAACTAGGGTAGGATTCCAGCCAAAGGGAGAGGGCAGCATCCAGTCCTCACTGAACCTGCAAGATGGAAGCAGCCGGTGGAAGGTATGGTGCCAAAGAGTGCAACAGAGAGTAGCAGTCTCATGCTCTACACTCCTCTGAAGGTCCCAAATGAAGAGTAAGGCCCAGAGTGGCGTACTGAGTGAGTCGAGATGGTGCTGAAAATGCCCACATCTTTACAAGGGGTCTTCTCAGCTTCCCCTCTCCACCCTGCCTCCCTCCTTGCCCAGAGTGATGGCTCCAAGCTCATCGCCCCCCATCCATCCTTGTTACTCATCAGAGTAACATCTGTCACATCTGTCCACTGTCTTTGATCATGTTCAGTCTCTCAGACTTTCTATGATCTACCCTTCCCAACCCTGTTTCAGAGACTCCATTCACTTTTCAGTGTCTACCCTTTTTGCAAAATATTCAACAAATGTATTTAATGTGACTTCAAGGACAGCATTGTCACTGATATTGCCCCAAATCAACTTGGGAGAGCTCTCTGTGCCAAAGAGCTACAAGTAAAGGTATTGTGAATGAGGGTTTTGGTGGAAGGAGGCAAATCTGGGATTTGTTATATGCCACTGGAAGGAAGGAACAATGTCTTGATACTCAGCATTCATCACGAGGCATTGTGCATGTTCGGGAGGAAGTGTAATTTGGAGAAGATATGAAGGAATGGAGCAGGCCTTAGAATTCAACTGTACCTACAGCTCAACTGTACCTACAGCTCAAGTGCATTCAGACTTTCTAGGCACCAACTGATTTTTATTTCAATCAATACTATTGTGATGCATTGGGGTCTCAAAGTTAAACGCCTATAAGAGCCAGATAAGTGAGGTAAATGAGGACAGTAGGCCTTGTGTCAGACAATAGGGAGTGGTAGTGACTGTGGTAAAATAAATAATTACTATGTGTAAAGTGAGCAGTAGTAAATGCTTCCAGCTATTCCCTGGCATGTGGGATTGCAACCCAGGCTTGCCAGAGCTTTTACTCTTTCAGAGAAGCTGGAAATGTGTGAAATTGCCCAGTTTAAAAATTTTGATTCATAATATTAACAAATATAGCTCTGGACAAACAAAACATGGGCTGCTACTTTGTGAACTATGTCATATGGAATTTTCCAGAGCATGTGCATAGGCATATGCAGGCAGGAATGTATAGCTGTCATCAATAATCCAGACCACAAAACTTATATGAAAACATCCGCGGGGTAACCAAATAGAGTCACGAATGATCTCAGTGTGCTAGTCAGTGAAACAGAAGGTGCTACAGTGATCAGATATAAAAGAATGGAAAAATGTAATGGAAAATCTAACTACTTTTCAAGAGCTGTGGCTTTGTTTGAAGTAGCAATGAGATTGAACTGTCCCCCCACCTCCTATGAGAGCTGGACAGCTCCAGAGGCAATCCTCCCAATCCTCTTCTAATTCAGGGAGGGTGGGCAATAGGGTGTCACCATGGTGAATACTGGTGAATAGGCCATTGTGCCAGGTGTAGACACATGCATGACTCAGCATATGATCTTTTTATTAGATACCTCACACATACCTTCCCCGACTCTTAGCCAGTGTTATCGCAGGGCTTCTAATCTGGGGAGAGGCTGGCGGTGGTGAATCTCCTTCTCTGAGGACAGTCTTTCTTCATCCATGACTATCTACAGAGGTGCCGGTGTGACAGCATGTGACCCCGCCGTTCACCAGGCCCGCCCCACCCCTAACTCTCTCTGCTTCACTCTGTGAAGGAATCCACCCTGAGACGAATCCTTTTCTTCATCATCAGTGGTCTTCTCACAGGTATTTCACTGTGACCACACCTCCCAGGAAAGTGCTTGCCATGTCCCTTTCAAGTCTTCCCTTCCCTTTGGTATTGACTCAAATCTTGTCAATTATTTTTCGATGAGGCCTACTGGTCCTGAAACACCTTTTCCTCTTTCTACAGCCACCACCCTTCTTCAGGTGCTCATGGCATCTCTTGCTAGTCATGGCCTCCAGAGAAGATTTTCTTACCTCCAATCTCTCCCCACCTGTCCCAAGCTCCAATAGAGTCATGCCACCCGCTTCCCTAATATTTATTATCTCAAATCCAACACAAACAGGACCTTAAAGTATTTTGTTCACTGCCTCTGAATAGAGCCGATCAGGTACTTCCAGGCCACAGAAGAAGAATGAAGTTTGGAATTACAGAATCCTAAATTTAAATCCTGGCTGCGTCCTTTTGCTTCCTGTGTGATGTTAACAAATGACATCGCTTCTCTTGCTTCACTTGCCTTATTTTATAATTGCTGTAGCTAATATCTACCTTGCATGGCTGGTGAGTGGATTATATAAGCTAGCGTAGGCTGTCTCATTGTAAGTTCTCAAAAAACGGTGGTCGTCATTAATATTATTTGCCTGCAATGGAGCCTCAGAAGGGGGTGATTTCTGCATCTGTCAGTGACATGACAGATATGTCAAAATGATCAGAATGAAGCTAAATAAATTATGGGAATGTGTACAGTTCTGTATGTTCTTCCATCATGTAAAGAATTATTTTTAATTACCCAGAGATGAAATCAAAGCCGACTGCCACAAAGTTCCAATAATTTTGTCCCTGGAGCATTTTAGCTATATTCTCTAATGTGGGTAGGTGGCTTCATTCAAGGAACATCCTTACAAATCCCCTATGAAGAGCTAGAGTATGACCACCTTATGGATTTCACCTGGACATGGACTGTGGTCACCTTGTGTCTTCATGGTACCATTGAGAGCAGTGGCGATGCAAGGGGCATCTGAGGTCAAATTTGAATGTGAATGTGAGTCCTGGCTCCATCGAAGTCTTTGTCATGGGAACTGGAAGAAGATACCTGATCTGGGCCTTAGTCCAACCTGTGACATTAGGAGCATCATGCCGTTCACGCAGGTAGCATTAGATTATGGCTCCTTCAAAGGTCTACTTTCATTTGACTGTTACCTTTATGCTCTTCCTCTTTCATTAGAGGACTCAGAATTTATAACCTCTAAGAAATTTCCTTGACTAACTCCTGATACTAACCACTGCTTTACTCTGTCCTCTCGGCAAATGAAATCTTAAAATCTCCAACTTAGAGCTTCAAGAAAGAAGTTTTGAACTAGACGGGCTTGGTTTTCAATTCTTATTTCAGTACTAACTAACCTATATTACCAGGACAAGGCTAAGTTTCTTCTCCTGTAAGACAGGAGTAACAACAGACCCTCTTTTAGAAGGCCCTTATGAAGATCCCAGGAGATAATTCCGGCCAAGTGTTTAGAACAGGACCTGGCAAAAAGTCTCTACCAGAAGAAGTCAGCCACTCTTAGTAATGTAGAAAGTGCCAGAAATGGTGACAAGCAGGATAGGATTTGGGTTCTACCTTGACACATACAACTCGTGTGACCTTGCTTCATTCACATAACCTGTCTGGTTACTGATAAAAATGAAAGTCAGACCACCTGCCTCATAATCCAGGAACCTCGTGAAGATGAAACTATGTTATAGATGTGATGGTTATTTGTTTGAAAAACAGAAAGAAAGCACCAGTCCTACATATCTGTTGGCAAACCAGTATCTGTTTCCTACTTTCTGTGCGCGTGCGTACGTCTGTCTGTCTGTCTGTCTGGAAACTCCTCAAAGACAGGGGGGGACCCTTCTGTTTCTTTTGCACGCTTTCCACGGTTTATAATTTAATTGTGTTGCCTCACTGCATGCTCAGTGCACGTTCCTCACCCACAACCGCCTTGTAGAGCAGGCTGAAATAAAAAGCGCCAACCCAATATTTCTGCCAAGGCTGAGATTCCTCTCCTAGGTATGAGGGCCTGAGCTGCCCCAAGGAGAGAGGAACGATTAAGCATCTGTAATGAATGTTCTCCAGGCAGGGAGGGAAAAATCACCTAACACTCTTGTGGTTTTTAGAAAAAAAAAAAAAAAAAGAGTAAGAGAGAAGGAGGAGGCAAAAAGAAAGCCCTGCGTTTTAAACAGTGACCGGGCTGTTTGTCATCTGTAAAATGAGGCGATGGAAAAGCACGAGAGGGCAGCGGGCACCGGGTCTGCTTGAGGTGCTCGTGCCTCAGACGTCTGCTCCTGCGCCCAGCCTGTCCATCTGCAAGTTCTTTTTCTCGAACGCAAACAGAGACCTCTCACTGGGCTGAAGTTACCCACCTGGCTCAGGAGCTCTCAGACCTGGCCTAGGTGGTCTCCAAGTAAATATTTTCATCCTCACTCACTCACCTCCACTTGAGGAAAAAGAAAAAAAATCATCTCTTTGCTCAGCTCGAAAAGAAAGCACCCAAACCAAACAGCAGAGTGTTTGCACCACTGGAACCCTCATTCCAGGGACTCCCAGGAGGACGTGTGGTTTAAATCAGTGTCCAAGCTACCTGTCCATCTTCTAGATACATCTGGGTCACTCGGACCCAGAGAGGAAATCTGGATGCATGCCAAGGCACTTTTAGTGCCTGTGCAGATTGGCAAAGGGACTCTTGCCATCACCCCAAAGTTCTAGAAATCCACCTACAGGCAGAACACGGAGGAATAGTAGAGCCAAAAGTGCCATCCGCACTGCAAACTTGACTCCTGACATGGAGACAGGGCCCGGCAGGGTTTCGCCGCAGCTCGCAGAGCCAACAGATGTCTTCCTGCTGTAGAACCAGCTCCATGGGCTTTTTTCTCCATTCAATTGGTTTAGGCTCTGAGGTTGCTCTCAGAAAACATCTCAGCGGTTCCTCCATTTGTTTCCCGCACTGTGCCAGGTGGTACAAATCTAAAGGTGGACAAAATACAACCTCTGCCCTCCAGGAGTTCACGGTGCTGATGAGGATAAACATTCAGATGCACCGTTATAAAGACAGTTGCTTCCTGCGGTTATCACAGCAAATGACCTCACATGGGATGGCCCAAAACATTAGAACTTCTAATTTCTCACAGTCTGGAGGCCAGGAGTCTGAAACCCAAGTGTTAGAGAAGGTGGTTCCTTCTAGGGGCTCTGAGAGCAAATCCATGCCCAGCTTCTCTCCTGCCTCCTGGTGACTGCTGGCCATTGAGGGATTCCTTCGTTTGTAACTGAATGAACTCTATTCTCCGCCTCCATCTTCACGTTGTCTTTCCACTGTGTCTCTGTCAAATCTTCTCTTTTCTAAGTCCTGAGATTTCAGCCCACTCTAAATCCCGGACACCCTCATCCAGATCTCCTTAACTTAATTACTGCTACAAAGGCCCTATTTTCCAACAAGGTCATGCTCATAAGTCCTGGGGGCTTGGGCTTGAACATTATCTTCAAGGAGATGCAATTCAATCCACTACAAACACTAAATGCTATGAAAATAGAGGGAAGTTCAGGATACCACTGCAACAGAGAGGGGTGCTCTAATGTAGCTGGAAAATGAGGAGAAATTTCTAGAAGAGGGACTCGGGCATTTTGGAGGACAAGTGAGAATCTGCTGACTGGAAGCTTTGTGTGAGAGTTTAGGGGTTTGAAAGTATCACAAAGGGTATGACTCCATCTTTGGCATTTGAAGGTTGATGGGCTCCCCAGGTCCCCTTTTTGCCACCCTGCCTCTCCACCACGACCTGTGTGAGCTGACAAAGACCAGCAGGCAGAGCACACTGGCTGGGATTTCAATAATATCTCCCCTAGCCCAGTGTGTGGGGAGCCCCTCACCATGGCTGCATCTTAGCCATGAAAAAAGCCCAAAGTCACCCCCATTTCACCCTCTGCTGTCCTTGCCATCATGGGATTCCTGTGCTGTCCTTTCTGTTTCTTGGGATTCCAGCTTGTTGTACTAAATAAATCTTCATTTCTAGTCCCTCGTGAGTGTCATCTGTCTCAACATTCAAATGCACTCCAAGGTGGGTGAGCTGACTAGTCCCACTAGCAAAACAGAAAAAAATGGTGGGACTGAAAACCACAAAGTATTTGTGTGAACAGTGTGGTAGGTGTGAGTAGAGCAAAGAGGGGGGTAACGTTATGTGGGAGAAGAAGACAGAAAACACATCGCAGAGTCTAAAAAAGAAGATATATTACAGAGAAACACAAACTGAATAAGGGAGGTCAAAACCAAATAGCCCTGGCCATCTGAAAAACATCAGGAAGAACGTGCTCTTTGGGAATCGCCCAGCTTCTTAAGGAGTGAAGTATTCGGTCTCAGGAATCTAGACAAGGATGGATGGACAAGTGGAAAACCTGATGGGCAGAAAGCCTTCCAAAGGTGGCCATCCTTAGAGCCAGAACTTTCTAGGTCTGAATGTCATCCTGGAAGCATGTATACAGTGGGTTAACCCTTCAGGCATAAGGCACAAGGAATGATGTTCTTGTTCCCTGAGCCCATGACTGGCTTAGAAAGGTTATGTGCTTCCAAAAGCATCTCCTATTGGGTCAGAGGAATGATTTACAATCTGCGGACTAAATTTAGAAAATAACTAACTTGAAATAAGCTTGGCGGGGTTGTGCAGGGTCGGGGGCCTGAGGGGAAGTCATCCCAATAAGGATATGTTCAATTTGTTATTCTATCCAGGTGATGGAATTACTAGAGCTACATCTCTGTGAGCTTTTTTACTCCCATGAGACTCCTAGACCATAAAATAAGACTCAGTAACACCCTAGTTATAAACAATGGGACAGGGCTTACACAGGAGACATGGGATTGGTAAAGGTTTTTGGATAATGGTATCAGAGCTCTCTTGGGCGTTGACAGTTCATGCATTTGCAGATATTAACTATCTCCACCCCGAGTGCTCTGCTAAACAGGGACCACAGCACAGGAGTGGAGGTTCTGTCAGGAAATACAAACTGTATTAGAACTACTTGCTCACATAAGGCTTCCCACTCCCCACCATCTCCTGGTAAATAGCTTTTTTCAAATGGTTCTTTATCCAGAATGTCCTACCCCTCCAAGAACACTGTATGGCTGATTCAGAAGGCTATAGCCCATGCATTCTTGCTGCCATTCCAAATTCATTACTTATGTGTGGCTTTGCATAGTCTTCAGAAGATTTTCTGAAACATTCACACCATTTCAATTCAAAACTTCACTCTTTTGCAAGACCATTCTCTATGTGACAGCCTGGGTGCCCTGGATCCTTTTATAGCTAAAGTCAGGAACATGACCTCCCAAAGAAAAAATGAAGGGTAAATAGTCAGCAGCCCTGGATTCTCAACTACTTCTCCTTAAAGGCCCTATGGTTTTCCATTTTAGAGGCTTGGAAAACAACCCCATGATTGCCAGCAAAATGCATGAATTGTACTGGCAAGATTGACTGCAGTGGTTCTGTCTAGAGATTGTATTTCTTCTCTCCCTGCCAAGACTCACTGTCCCTGATAAATGCAGCACTCAGATGACCAACAAGAGGGGTGGAGTTTATCATACATTTGTATCAATACTGTGGAGAAGGTCAGGGAGGCTAAATCTAGAAAAGGCAGAGATAGTGGGAGAATTGCGAAACCAGGGGGTCACTTCTGGAAAACCAGGAGCCCACCAGTGCATAATCCTTACTCACACCTCCCAGTAGCTAATGCCGAGAGTATCTGGAGATACAAAGAAATGTATGGTGTGACCTTTGTCTTCAACAAGCTTTCAGTCTATGTGACTGGAAAACAGATGTCTTAGGTAGGGGAATAATGTGACAACACCATCTAATAACTGGAGCAGATTAGGAATTACATCTGTAATATATAAATGATGAGGGGAAAGAGAGAATGTAAAATTTAGCAAAAGAATACACAAAATCTTTTATATATTTAGGGTGTGCTGTAACAGTAAGTACTGAGTACTCTGATACTAATTCCTTTAATCCTCCCCATAGTCTTATGATATAAGTTCTGGTAATATATTCTTCTTTTTGGATGAGGAGACAGAAACAGAAAAGTCAAGTAACATGTGCAAAGTCACACATCTAATAAATGTCAGATCAGGCATTCAAAACCCATGGTAGCAAGAAGAATTTAGATTGGATTTTGAAGGTAGGTTAGGATTCGAAAGTTAAAAAGATAAGTTGGGTGTAATGGCAGATCACTGATGAGTAAGGGAATGAATGACGTGATGAGAGATTCATACTTTTTACTTTTGGATGGTTGATCTGACGTATGTAATAGATGTTGCAAAGGCGGGGTGAGAAACCAGTTGAAAGATTGTACAGTGATTTAGCCACCACCTAGCTTAGACCTTGGCTGTGGAAATGGAAATGGGATAGATATTTTCAAAAGAATCTATAAAGTAGTAACAGCCATAAATTGATGACCAAGTGAATATGAAAGCAAAGGATGTAGAAAGTCAAGACTTCTTTCAAGTTTAGACCTAAAGCATGGTGGTGCCATTGACAGAATTGGCTAAGTCAAGATGACGCGTGGATCTTACAAAGCTAAGTGATGTTTCAGATAGTTTGAGTTTGAGATCATCGTCAAGCTTCTACCCACCACACGTATCCTTTAAGCAATTGCTTAACTGGGACTTGAGCTTTGGAAAATGTGCAGCTTGGGTTTCAGGGTTAGCAACTATTAGTGCAGAAGTGAGTAGACACGAGTCCTCCAAGGGAAGAAGAATAGCAGAACAGAGGTTAAGGACCGAACTTTGTCCTAATCCAGTTGCCAGAAGAAGTGAATAAACTAATAATGAAGCAGAGAAAGGGTAATAAAAAAGATACAAAGCTAGGATTGTATAATACTGTGACATCAAGGGACAATGATATGGAAAATAAAGGACTAGTCAGCAATGTGTAATGCTGGAATGAGATGATGGAGAATGAGGAGACCAGAAAAACAAAACAAAACATGGTGACATCAGAGCAGCAATGAATAGGGTGGCCCCATTCTTGGTTCTCCGGGCTGAGTGTCATCTGTTCTGTTAACATTTCCTGACATGGACTGGCTTTAAATCTTCCATCCTCCCACCACTCTCCTCTATCTGCAGGCAACACATCATAATGAAAAGATAGCACAGGCTCAGACTCAAAGTCTCTACTGATAAAAACAAATCTGGCAACCAATAAAACAGGTCATAGACAAGGGTAGAGTCCTGAGTTCTCATGCTACAAAATGTTCCCCAGACTATCAGTGTCTGAGCATGATTTTTCCACCAGTGTGAATCCTTTGGGGAGATTTTGTTGACTGGCTAAAATGAGTAAGTATAATATTTAATTTTAGCTCAAAAGTAAATGAAGTTATCATGCTATGATTTGAGCTGGGTGATAATTGTACTCTTTTAAAAAAATATGAGCCATCATTTCTAGAATTTCACCAAGGATTTTCACTAAAGATTAAGTTTTGGCTCACCCTGGTGGAGTAGGGGGATGTATGCAGTCCACATACATCCCAAGGACCCAGGTTCATGTCCTGGGACTGGCGGGAACAACAAAGTTGAATAAATAAATACAACGTTTCTTCCTTCTCTCTCTTTCTGCCTGCCTGCTTAATCTGCTTACTTGCCTTCATTACTGCCTGCGTCTTTCCTTTAAAACAAAAATTAAGTTTAAGGCGCTAAATTTTAGTAATTTGGTATCTTCTGATTACCAGTCTTCTGAGAACCTCCCCATTCATTGTATCTTGTAAAAAACAAACCATAAGGATGCGCCCCGGTGGAGTGGTGGTTAGGTCAATCACCTATGAAGGACACAGGTCACATATCCCAGGTTACAAGTCCTGGGCCCCGGGGTGGGGGTGGAGGAAACCAGCGTGAATGACTAAATGAAAAATAAAAGTGCTTCTTCCTCCTCTCTTTTCCTGCCTGCCTACTACTGCCTTCATTCCTGCCTGCACCTTTCCTTGAAGAAAAAAAATCCCTCCGCTCCCAAAAAACACATACAATTTCTAGGAGGCTAAATGGATGTATGATTTCAGCAGTTTGAGATTAAACTTTTTTAAGGACTAGAAACTTGAATTTGAACTCATTGGTGCCTAATTGTTTTCACTTAAGCTTTAATTTCCTTCTTTATGCTATTTATCTTATTCTTTTGGATGTGAAGACAATTCTTCTGGAAGATCTAGAAACTTAATGCAAGTTCTAAAAACTTAATGCAAATCCTTCTTTTTCTGTTTTTAGTAATGCGTTCTGTTTGACAATGATTTATCGTGCCTACTGTTGGTGGGTACTATGAAGGTTTTGATGATGTGAGTGAGGATTTTACCCAAAGTTTACTTCATTCACGTTTTCAACTTTCCCAGCAACCAGAAAATGAATGGCATTAATATTGTATCTTCTGATTCAAAACCTTTTTTGAAATGGGTTCTTTTGAGATCAAAATGCAGCAAGGCTCTTTTTTTCCCTCGCCTCCAATTAATCTGCACAGGCTGCATGGGTTACTCACCCTTTTTTGTTCCATTATTTTAACTAACAACCAGAACTGCCAACTGTTGACATTTTTCAAACTTAGAAATCCCCATTCACTTTAGAAGTCTTCTAGAAGTAGGCTCATTATATATATATATATTCTCTGAATTTCTGGAAGCCTTGGGTACATGTCCAAAGATTCTCATTATACTTCAGTCTCGGAGACAGTTCTCTCAAAATTTTTATTAATTCAATATCTTTGAAGGTCTATGTTAAATATACAGGTATTTCTTCTATTTTTTTTTTCCTCTATTTTCTAAAAGCTGAAACTGTTAATGAAGCAAAGGTGAGATAGTCTAGTTTTAATGGAATCTGACTTCTTGTAAATTTATGGGGAGATAAAGTCCCTCACTATGCTAAGATCATTTCTGTACTTTTAATACAGATTTGTATTAAAATATCTATATATATACATACACACATATGAATTTTAAATGATCTATATTACTAAAACCTCCTAAGCTCTATTTGACTAGGCGGCCTATGGTACAAAGCCAGAATAAAGCTTTGGGTTCTTTTCCCCTTTATTACAATTGAAATTTTTTTTTCATTTTACTCCATCTCTTGGAGTTTGCATTGTACAGGTATCTGGCTCCCTGATACATAGGTCTAACTTTCTCCAGTCTAACTTTCTCCCATTTTCCTATTCTTGAGAGCAATGTGCCACTTGGTTCCTCCAACTGGGAATTTTAAAAGATTAATAGTAAGTAAGCAGGGCTGACCACAAGATAGCATCCAGGAACAGAGGCTTGAAATGGGGACATCAATTGTTGCCAAATGGGCTCAAAGCTGGTAGTAACATCAGGGAAACTCAGAAGAGACTGCCCATGAGAAACTGCTCCAGCATTGTCAAAACTGATCCTGTTTAAGCAAACATCCACTTCTATTTTGAAGGGTTTGTGTCTAAAGAGTCAGGTCCTCTAAAGAAATAAATTCAGTTACGAACCCCCATGGTCTGTTTTCAAGAGGCAGGGCCATATAGTATTTTGCTGGAAAATCTACTCTTTCCTCAAGGCTCTCTCAGGGCTTTATTTATACCTCCATGACACCTACAAATACATGCAACCTACTGGATTTTTTTTCGTTTTTGTCTCTCTCTTCCCTACCAGATTTCAGCCTCTTGGAGAGCAGAGATGTCAATCATCCGTGCATTCTCATTATCCACCACACAGTGGATTCTTCTTGAATGAATGGTGTGGTTTCCTTTCTGGGCCCAGGAGTGGTGAATCTCAGATAAAAGTATCTGGATTTATCAAGGTAACTCTACTCTTTCAGAGCAACAGAATTCTTATATTTGGTGACTTAGCCAGGGCAAGAATTCTGCTCACAAGGATTTAACATTTACATAGGTTTATTTGGATAAGGTTAATATTTTTCTTTTCCCTTTTCTCCAAAAGTTCATTTACTCTTTTGCCTACCTATAGGATTCACTCTGCAAGCAGAAACCTACCTAGGAAAATACAAATATCTTTCCTAAATCTTAGCTCTCAAATTCAACTGCTTGTCCCCAATTCGCTATAGGTTTGGTATATAAATGTCATTTGTCACTGCCAAAGAACTACTAGGAACCTTTACCCTCGCTCTGTTTCTTCTTGCTATGTCAAGCATGGCCTTTATATCATCCTGCTTTGCAGCTTACTTGGACTTTTTTACCCGCTGCTGACAAAAGTCTTCTTTCAACTCTGTTGATCAGCTTAGAATTGTCTGCCAAACACAGTCTTCCTAGGTTCTGTGTAGTCTGCCCAGATCTTAGGCAGGATCTTTGTTCTAGCATATAGGCCACAGTCCAGGAAACTGATGTCTTCTCTTCTGCACCATCATCAGCTGCCATGCCTCTAAGTCTCCTTTCTTTTCCAAAGATCTAACAGCCAGGTAGAAGAAAAGATTAAAACATTACCTTTGTCCCAAGAGTCTGCTGACAATTTTCCATCCAGAACCTCAGTTTTTCTGGGGACCTATCTCACTAAACATTACATAGGAGTCATCAGAAGGGGGAAGTACATCACAGGCACAGGGGTCTTCTCTGGCATAATGCCACATGTCCTCCGTGGGTGTCTTCAACTTGGCTACCTACACACAGTTGCTTCTGAAGGGCAAATGCTACCCAACAGACAACTCTTTCTGAGAGTGGTAATGAGGTTTTCTCTACTTGATGGTTCCTGCAAACCTCATTTATTGTTCTTATAGAACAAGATGGCACCTTTTCATCAAAATGTCTCATAGCATGCTCTACCACAAAGAGTTTGTGGAGTTTTCCCTTCTCATTCATACAACTTTTGACATTTATTTCTATCACAATTTGAACATGTTTTGTTCCATTTGTTTCCTTCCTAAGTTATTCTTTTGACTCTCTAGTATGTTCGTTGTCTAATAAGCTGAAAGATAACCAAGTAATCTTCAAACTTTCCCCTTCATTTTTACCAGTTATTACAGTTGAAAGATAGAATAAAGGAAACTCTTAATCAATAACCTTGGGGAAAAGAGAACCACCAAATAGAATCTGAAGGTCAAAAAGTTTCTCTAATCAGCGTGAGTCATCTCCCAGCCTCAGGAACAAAAAGTATCTCCGGGACACAATGAACCACTGTTTTCAAGCATTGGTGACGGTAACAAGTTATTCTCCTTCTCATTCATTATCTCCTAAAAATAATATGTGTACTTAAGGATCTTCATCTTGCATCTCAGTAGCTGGTGATGAGATATTGGAAGGCTAAAAATAAGCTTCAGGATGCTGCAGAAAGAACACCAGGTGAGGAACCTCAAAAACTGAGTTCCAATCCAAACTCCGCCATCATGCGGCTTGGGCTGTTCATTTGAACTCCGAATCTCATTTCCTGGTTTATCGATGCAGAAAATACTCCCTGCTTTCCCTTGGTGGATACGGGGGGTCAGACACAAGCCCATGCATACAAATACATACGTATACATGCATAAAATCGTGCTAATCTTTTACAAACTACGTAGTGATACACAAAATACTCCATGACAGGTAATTATCATTGCATTTTAAAGTTAGCTTGGCACCTGAGAACCTTCATACAAAGGACATACTAGAATGAACAATTCGAGATGCTGATTTGTGTAGCAGAGCTGGTTATATGGAATGAAGCCGGTCATTCATGCTGTTGGAGAAATTTCTGTGTGGAATAGGGATGATCATAATCCCTGAGTTTCCTCCAAAGAGCTCTGGGCCCTGCGCCAAGGGGCCACCTCATCCCCAAATGAATGATAACCAGGAAGTTTCACTCTTCAAGAAGCAGAGCACCCCTACTCTTTTCAACTCAAAACTGACCTAAGAAGCCATCAGGACAAGACAGCAGAAGATGAAACAGTATCATCATATCTGTACAAGATATATTTGATAAGCGTTGGTTGTGACGAGGGTAAGAGAAATTTCCATTTCCTTACAGTAGGGTATGTTATACTAGGAGATAAAATTGTATACTCTTCGATTTCATAATTGCGTATAAACTAACTTGAAATAGAACCTAATATCCTCTCAGCTTATCGCTGTGGCAAGCCGTAGCATCATTCATTCATTCATTGGTTTCCCAGCTATAATTCTTTGCACAGTTTAGCCATGATCGGATTCAGCCATAATCTACACTGACCAAGCTTAAGAGTCAAGGAGGAGAGAACATTGATGGGTACAGATTCAGGTTCACGACATGGGGATACATAGTGATGCTGTATAGCCCAGAAAGGCAATGATTTGTGACACAGAGGGCATGCAGATATGTATGCATATACACAGGGGTGTGGGGGGTCACACTAGCCACACCCCAACACCCCAAATGGCATCAGGACTGAGAACAAATATGCTTTGCTATTTCATTTTTAAGGCTGTCATTTTATTCAGTAGACCAGAACAAAGAAAAACTCACCAGGAGAAGAAAGTGCAATGAAGGTTTTACTGCTTTTGTTTGAAGTCATCCATGGTGAAGTTGATTTTAATCTAAACGTGGGGTTGGTTTCTGTAGGGGTCACAGCACAATGCAAGCCAGGATACTCAGCAATTACCCTTTACCATGTAAAAAATCTATGAGTTCAGGTACTTGGAGAAAGACTACTTGTTATTTTTCCATCTGAAAGAATTAACCAGCAAACTCAAAGATACACAGATGTAATGACAGTGACAAAAATGAGCTGATCTTTTCTTTATCTATTTCCTCGCACAGAGGTTAGGAAAGGTTATATCTTCCTGGGCAGATATGAAGAAGCCCCAACGACTCTTTTCTAATGATCATACACATGGAAACAGAACTGACTTCCATGTTTGTGCTTGGCCCATAATGATTTTTTTAAATTAATGTATTTTTATTATAGAATTAGTCTACACATTAGAATAATTTCCTTATGTATAGGTTCCCCATTTCTTAGTTATATTTCAACACACCTTGCCTTTCACCAAATCACCAAGTGTTCTTCCCCATTGTCCAGTGGGCTCCACCACCATTTGCTGCCGCCTACACCATTCCCTTTTGGTCACCTTAGTTCTGCTGCAAATGTTTCAGGGTTGGTTTTATTTCATCTATTCCTTTGTCTATTTACATTCTACCTATGA